>JAWWNJ010000213.1:0-288410 GCA_037176885.1 Favolaschia claudopus
CTTCTGCCCAAATCCCGTTACATCATTCCTGTGGAGCTCCATCAAACTACGACAGAGTTCTATTATGGGTACACAAGCTCCCAGTCCAACTACGTCATCAAGGTGGGACTTAGCATGTGATCGGGCCAGGGACTATTGCCGGTTGACCCGGCCTTGTGGGAATAGTTAGTATATGTTTGCCACACCTAGCGTGGGAATCCTTAGCCTTTCTTCTCTTTGGATTCTCCCTCGCTAGGTGCGCTGTAATGTATTCCTAGTAGCGTCTTTAATTAACTTTGGATTCTCCCTCGCTAGACCCTCGAGACATCTCGGGTCCTAAAGGTTGCCCTTACAAACAGGCATATTCCCTACCCGTGGACATTTTCGAGACAGATTTTAGACACTCCTACAGTGCCAAGCATCACATCACGGTTCCTTTTTTGGCAGGGAACGGCATCAAAAGTTAAACTCGATACTACATTATGCCGTCATCACCATTCGACTTCGAAACAGTGTAGAACGTCTATATGGATGTGTAGCAACCCATCTTGTGCTTTGCAAGGCAATTGACCAAGTTTTTGTGTTTTCACCAAGGGGCTACAATGAAAAGAAATTTCCATATTTGGAGGGGGGAGGGGGGGTCCCTCGGCCTGAAAAAAAAAACTTTCATGGTGAATTTTGGAATTCAACTCCAAGTGTTGTGTACAGCAATCAAACGCCAGAGATTGTGTTCCACAGTCTCATTTAGGCATCTTCCAACACAGGGACCAACCGGGGTACCATTATGTTGCCATTATGACTGTTGGCTCATCGCAACTGCTCTCGGCAGCCTCGACTGTCAATATGTATGCTGTTGTTTGGTCTTGAAGGACGACGGCCTTTCGTTGTCATTTGCAAACTCTTGAACTCAACACTCAGAATGAGGATTCTTCAAGGTGGGGGCATCATGCACATAGAAACACGCAAATACCGACCGAAATGTCCGGTGATACTGGAAGTTGCACTCGACATCTAAATCCGGTAGTCATCCGCGTGATCAGCGATCAGCCACTGAAAATATTATCGTACGGCCTCAGGCGCACCACAAATATGAAGCAAGGTGCCAGAAACTACTAATTTACCTCCCTCCACCCATACCTCGGCAGCCAGAGGGCCGAAAGGCAGTTTTGATCGCGTGTTTCCCCATTTGGGAGGGGGAGGGGGGTCCCTGATTTCTCTGAGAAAAAAAATTCGAGGTATAGTATGGATTTCGCGAATTTGATCCCCCTTGGTTTTCACCTCCGAAAAAGTGAAACAAACCCTAATGATGGTTGATGCCATCATCAAATTGCCATATCGGTTAGGGTTAAGATCACGTGCTTCTCGGACTTTGCCGTGCCAGCCTTGGGCGGATCACCTAGGTAGGTCGGCTACCACTTTTTCTTGGTTTCTGCATGACGAACACATCTGGCCTGGCCTCAATCCATCCAAAATCCAAAATGATGATTTTACTTTTTTCAGACCCGAAAAAAGTGACACACCATGGGAAAAAGTGAGTTCTCGACGCCAAACGCATTCTTTTGGTTGGTTTCCTTCCTCAGAAAATCCCAAATAAATTACAAAAAAAAAATGCGATGTGCACCATAGCGTCACAGGCCCCCGGTCACTACCTACTAGGTTCGTCACATTGAAAACCCGAATTTCGGCCTGATTTACTCTATTTTTCGGCACTGATGGCGCTTTGGCGGCTTCAAAAATCACGATTTTTTTCTGGAAATGCGCGCAAACGCTTAGTTTAGAGGAGCTGAGCGTCACTTTGGAGCACTTGGGAAAAATTCCACGCCAAACTTTTGGTGAGAAATACTCTTAAGTGACGTCAAGTGCTCCGAGATGACGCAACCGAATGGAGTTGAGCCTCACAGCGTTTGAACTTTCACAGCGTTTGAAGTTCAAACGCTGTGAGTGAACTGGAGTCGAGAAACCGAAAGTTGAGTTGAAACTCAAGATAGGTCGGACCGAGGTCCGCGCCTTCGGCCGAGGGGAGGTTGATATCCGGGATTTTTCGTCCGCCCACCTCTTGGTTTTCACAAGAACAACACAAGAACGAGCTTGGAAAAATATGATGTATGTGGACAATGGTCCACATAGGAGGGGAAGCTTGATTCAGTCCGTACATGCAATTTACTGAATGACATACTACATAGTACACTGCGGCCCCCTCGTCGATCTATTCTAAGTACTCATGCAACTGCTGAAAAGCTCAGGAAATTGAAATTCAGTAAGAATATCCTGTATATTGAATGCCACTTGTGCAATATAGCAGAGGTCAGGATTCTCAGGATGTGGCTCTCTAGCAACTGGTCTTCTTCGAGCTTGAGCATTGGGTCGAGCATTTCCCTGTCTTTGTACTATATTTTGCACTGGCTGTACAGGATTCTGCTGCACCAGAGGTGGATCTGGACCTTGAGGTCTAGGTGTTGGTGACGGAGGTGGACTTTGCATATCCTGGTCTTCATTCTGTCCTGCCAAAGCACCAGCATTCCCAGTGTTCTGTATCTCAGCAATTTGTCAGGGGAACTCCCTCTTTTGGCACTACACAGCCACCTATGACGCAAGCCTCCTGCAGATTTCCCACTTTCCTGTCAAATCCCCAAAGCCCTATGTGACATAGGGCTGCAAGTGGCTATCAGTATGATCAAATGTCTACCCCTCATCAGTCCCTTCTGCAGCCTCAACCGTCGACATTTTCAACACAACTGGAGTATAGGATCTCTTAGTATTTGTAATCTACAGGGAATGTCCCGGCCGCATTTTTTATTTTGGCCCTTGCTGTTCCGCAAATGATTATTTTCTCCGTGCCAAGCCATTTCACAGCCATTTCTGCGTTAATGTTCCGCTCTTCTTGGGAAGAATTTGGGAAATCGGCGCGGGACATTCCCTGAGGATTCGGCTCAGGACTCATTTGCAATTTGTTTCAGATTTTTAGCGTCACTGTAGAGGGCGGGGGGCGGGACCGACTCCGAACAAACAAAGTCCAAACAGACATTTGTTTGGTGTGATTTGCCAGTCCCCACTATGTCATCGCGGAGTAAGGCATGTGACTTGGCCCGGGATCATTGCCGACCTGCTCCGAGCTTGATGGAATTAGTTACTACAAGCTTAAGCACCCCGCCTTCGGCAGGGCCGGCTCGCTGCGCTCGCGTCCCTCCCTACGGCTGGTGCACAGCTTGTCGGGGCTCCGCCCCAACCCCGCGTGTTTTTTTCTTGCTGGATTGCATGTGCGCGGCGCCCGTCGGGAAGGTTCGTGGGAACCGGGAGCAACATCTCGACATCCGGCAGCGACATCTCGACATAGTCCCGTGGTTTCCTGTCAAAGTCACGTTACTTTTCACGTGAGCTGATCCTTGTGTTTCAAATTCATGTATAGGATAGAATATGTTTACTGCACCTAGCGTGGGAATCCTCAGCCTTTCTTCTCTTCGGATTCTCCCTCGCTACAGCTCCGGACAATCAAACTCGACAAATTTATCAACCTTTTCCCACGACCCCGATATGTATCGGAATCGAAAGGAAACGAGTTCAGGAGCCTGCTGATTTTTTTTGGTGAGAATTCATCGAGCTGTTCCGGAGATATCCGCTATTCTTAGTAGAGGGTAGCCAAAATTTTGGCCGGACCCCCCAAATTACAAGGAAAAATCACGAAAATATTGATTTGAGCTCTTTACGACTGTCTGAGTCTGTTTTCTGGACTCAGAATGAAAATTCAACAAGCCGTTATGTCACAAAATAGGAGGGAACCTGTGGGAACATTGTGACATTTGTAACAACATGTCACAAATATGTCACCTCCTGTCACCTTGGCATTGCCAATTTCGGGTTCCTCAAAGCAAAAAGGGCTGAGGGACCAGAGTAGTTGCATATAGTATCCTCTGGATGGTCAGCAACCATGAAGGCTGGGTCAACATTCGTCTGGAGGGGCCAGAAAGGTACACACAATTTCGTTCAGACCGCCCAAAAAATTGGCCATACCCATTTTGTCGTGGGAAATTCAGGGAAAATCGTTTTTAGACTTATTCTGGGGTGCTGAATCCGTTTCTGGACTCAGCTAAGTCCAGAAAATAGCGGTTCGACCGAAAATAAAATTGTTGACTTTGATTGTAGGTGCGCTGATGTATTCTTAGTAGCTT
Organism: Favolaschia claudopus; assembly: GCA_037176885.1. Lineage (NCBI taxonomy): Eukaryota > Fungi > Basidiomycota > Agaricomycetes > Agaricales > Mycenaceae > Favolaschia > Favolaschia claudopus. Next base: position 4,146 of record JAWWNJ010000213.1, read on the forward strand.
CTTAATTAACTTCGGATTCTCCCTCGCTAGACCCTCGAGATATCTCGGGTCCTAAAGGTTGCCCTTACAGCAGAAGAAAGGCTCCAAGGGATTAACCGGTCAAGATTACGCGCTTTGGTGATTTTCAGACGCTTCGTCGGACTCCTCCTCTGCTGCCTCTGACGCACAAACCGCGAATCTTGCCCCCTCCTCCCCCTCTCCGGAGCCCACCATGACCGACTCTGCCGCCGCTGCTAAGCACTTTTTGGGGTACTTACCGGCTGTAAGGGGGAGAAGGGCCCAGGAGCCAAGTCGATAACAAACCTGGGGATCAGAGATCCCCAGTGAACTACTACAAGAGGTGACGTAAGATATGATATAAGTGAGCACAGCATGATGTCTTGGAGACAGAGAACCAAGAGGTAGCAGATCGGGTGGATCTGGACACTAGCAATCACACGTAATACCTGATTGACAGGGCACGGGCCGTCTTAGTCTCTTGTAAACAGACGCTACAATACATAGGTCCTCGTACCTGCGGTGTATTGTAGTCTGTCAACTTGCTGACGTCAGCGATTGGAGGTGAGCGTAATGCCGTAATGATTTGAATCAATTTGAATCAGTCGCGTCGTTTTGCATTCTGCTACGTGTTCTTGGTTATTCTGCTCTGTGGAGTACCTTTAACGACTCAATCTGATGATATTACTCACTTGAATGAAAAGAAACGGGCCAAAATTGAGGGAGATTGGAATTTGGTGAGTTGGCCGCCGGCCGCCAGCGGAATCGTCAATTCCTGGTGCTGCGAGCGAAATAACTTACTCTAACTTGGAACATCTGTTCAGCAATGTTACTCTGAGCACCTACCTCAAAACTGAAGCCCTAGAACACGAGCGCCGTTGTGGTATAAGGCGAATAGCGTGTGGGAACTATTTCCCAATCCGTACATTACGGCATTATCCCCACCTCCGTGCATCACCCCCGTGGCAAAATACAGACTAGGGCCGTCTCACTTTCCAGCCAAAAAGCTTCAATAGAGCACATTTCGGGGTGCTTTAAGTCCTCTGAGGGATGTAACGACGGAAAGCGTTCATTAGAGTGTGATATTGAGGCTCCTGACATGGTTTGTACGGTTTCAAACAGTGAATGAGATAAATATAGGTTAAACCTAAAAATACAGCAAGTGTTCAAAAAACCGATTCAATAAAGACCAACTTAACGAATTGCTTGAGTGAGCTGCACATATGCTACTGTAGCACTACTCGGCCCTATGTACGAATTTCAGGTCAATCGCAGGCCCGTGAGGCAGCGAATCAAGGAAAGGCCGTATTTATTGATATTTGTGGTGGGTGGTCGCGTTACGTGTGATCATCAGTGTCCAGATCCACCCGATCTGCTACCTCTTCAAGGCTCTTGCAGAGAACTTCTGGCCAAGTCAGAAGATGTCATAGCTGTGGAATCCCCTGACACCGGCCTGAAATTCCGGCATCTCTCCTTCAGAGAACGCAAACATGTCCAAAATTGGTCCAATTTTAAAGATTGATTCACCAACTCAAAACAAAACATTGCATGTCATGCCCATACCATGGAAGTGGTAGAAAAAATAATTTAGAAGAGCCCTGTATTACTTAAAGCTGATTGAGTTTCGAAATTCCCCTCCAAAAAGCCAAATTCCAGTTACTTTTGGTCACACCGAGTATATGCGTGCCATCAATAGCACCCAAAACGTTGCAGAAGTAAGGCCACCACTTCGAGCTTTGCCGAAGTGCAGGAGGATCATCCGCCTTGGGAAGCTTGACATACTGCGAGTAGAATTCAGGGCCCGACAGAGTGTCAAGGATTTTACGAAAATGCCTGCAAGAGTCAGCTCAATTAGTGCTGGCCATAAATACGATACGAAAAAATATATTTTGAATATATAGAGTATACTTAGGGTAACCAGCCCGCTCTGGTTACCTTGCTGGTGACCCCCGCTTAGCTTAGCCGAGGTAACTACCGGAATACACGATTGTACTCTCTGGTGATCGGAGAACCGAGTCCGAGGACTCCGAGTATCCGCCAGCACACCGCCAGCACGAAGGCGGCAATTGCCGATGTGTGGGAAATTCTTGATTTGAGTACAGTCTGGCCCCCACAAAGCTGCCCATATTGGACTCCGAGAGGTTCCGGATGAGGTGCTTGCTTGGCAGGAGAATTCTGTGCAAGCACTGTCAATAAAGCCATGTTCTGTCTCTTGAATTCCAAATAACCATCGAGAAATGATAGACAGGAAATTGTTTTGTGTAATAAAAAATACTAAACGCTATTGACCCAACACTGTCGCGGGCGCGTGCCCCGCTGATCTCCGTGATGGTCGTCTTCCGGGCGATCCGAGGCGGACTTGGAGATATTGTCGCGACTTGAGCATCAGCAAAAGCGCAAGTCCAGCTTTTCATGTCTCTTGAGAACGAGAAGCGTAGAAAAGAGGGAAAAGCTGAAAAATGTTGTATAGCTTTTTATAAGTCAAGTTGGTTTCATTTTTTGAAGTCAAATCATTACAGTAAAACCACACATAAGAGGAAAGCCTGAAAGCGGGTAAAAACTCATTCAAACCATTCGTTCCCTTCGAAAATCAAATCAAAGCATTGAACTTTATCAAGCATTGAAACCGTATATTAGTATGTGGTGGGTCCTCACACAGCGATAGTATGTATACAGGAATAATGCTAAGCAAAGAGAACAGCGGCGGCGTGCGACACGAGGCAGTCGGCAACGGAGGGACATTGGATGTTACTTGTAGGAAGAATGAATGTGCGCAGGACTCGCGGTGCGCTAACGCAGACTGAGAGTAGCGCGCGTCGTCAGGCGGCGTCACGGCGCGCCGACGCGATCATTATCCACTGTCGTTGCTACACCCGTTGACACCAAAATATCTACAAGTCCGCCTCGGATCGCCCGGAAGACGACCATCACGGAGATCAGCGGGGCACGCGCCCGCGACAGTGTTGGGTCAATAGCGTTTAGTATAAAAAATTAGAATAACTACCCATTTGTCAAACTAATTACAGCAGTTTGCAGATGTAATGACACCACGTCGCATCACATGTAAAGAAAGCACGAAAAACACGTCTTCTTGTATCGCCTCGTTCTTGCTCGTTTCTTGCCCAATCTCGACTACAGTTGAACATCTCATAATGCATATGCTCACAATGCATAAACCTCATTCTGCATAGTGTTTTGGGTTCCACCAACTTGGTAGGCCGGTGTTTTATGCATTTTCTCATATTGCCTAATGCATAAGGTTTGTGGCAAGTTTTTAGTGCATTATGCATTATGAGAAATTGATACAATTTGGTGGCAATTTGGCCGTTTGTGTCACTCTTCTAACGCATATGGGTACTATTCACGTCAAAAACACCAGTTTATTGGGGGAGCTTGCTCCCCCCTTTTGTCTGAGGTGTGACAGTCACCCAAATTTCTTGATATTGCATAAATGGCTTCCTTTTGAAGAGTAGAAGAGATTGTATGGAGCAGATTTATTCTCCATTGACTTTCGTGATTTTGAATTGACTTTATTACTGCAATTACAAAATAGCCTGCTGTGACCACTGTATGTATGAGGTCGCCTTAATCCGGGCCTCAAGACGCTGGTATTTTATTGGCAAAATTCCGACTTTCATCTTAGCCGACATCCGCTTGACATCCAGGTTCTCCAACATTGTCGCGCTCGGCGCGATTCTGGACGGAATCGCCCATGTGTAGGCGCACTTGGAAGGCATTTTTGGTCGCTCTTGGCATATGTGCAAGTTTAAATTGTGGCTGCCGGGTGTATATACTAACAACTTATCAGAATAATTTGTTTGGGACCATTTGATCTTACTCCATGTGCATAGCAGCGTTATGCACACAGAACGAGTCTTGAGATCTCCAGAAAATAGTCATCTGGCATGCTTAGTATTGTATTGTATGTGTGGTACAAAGTGGCTAATACTCGTAGTAAGTAAGCCACGCAGACTCCAGTGGCAAACGAGCAAAAAAATAGAATACGCCACAGCGAAATTTGGCGAAAAATTAGCGTCCTTTCCTTTTGAGGACGCACCCCTGGTGCTATACACCGCACGGCAGAGAATTGTTACGCGCGCCTGAGAAGGAACAAAACCAGACAACAAAATTGTGATCACGGTGGAAGTAGAGAAGAGACACGAGAACAGTTATCTAACTGGAATCCGCGCTACGAATGCATATACTCAGTGCTACAAAAAGTGACCGACAATGTGCCATTTTAGGCCGAATCGTGTAGTATTTCGTTGAGTCAAGCACATAGGAATGTTCATTGGGATAATCTGTACCCATTTGCATGGCAGTTTGTGAGAAACGACGCCGCGAATCTCTCGCACCAGTCGGTTCAATCTGACAGCTAACATTTTGCCTCATTTAGAAGAAACCATTTGGCTCTCGCTTTGTTGGCACAGGAAACACAGTTTTAAGTATTCTCTATTGTATTTTATACACCATTTTATTGTTTGACCAAATTTGGTCTGTGTGAACCATGTCATTGGGGCTTTTTTGAGCGTCTGAATTCCACCACTCAGATTTGATTCAGTTTCAAGCTGGGTATCAGCTCGTTTTGCTACAAAAAGATGGAACTAATGTGAAAATTCCAGCAGCTCTCTTGCTCTCTGTGTCAATCAAGTAACCAGGAGTTATTCAGTGACATATATTATCATTATCTACCCTCCTCATTAACCGGGATCAACAACAAGGACAAATTGGAGAAATATGCGCGACCTGTTTTCACACTATTTTGAGGCCGTTTTCGCAAAGTATTTTGTATGACTGGATGGGATAGTGTCGGCTTTATCAAATGCAAGTTGGAAATCGGGTGCGTTGATCAGATATTGTGGATATCTTTCGAGTTTTTGTGTGGTTTGTGCCAGCCGCATGCAAAATTTTAAATAGTATGACGTTCAGTTTCTTGACAAGCCTCAGGAGCCTCAGACAAGGAATGTCACGGATCTTTTTATGTATGCTGTAGAGAATTGTCAGGGGTATAAGATATGCCTCATCCATACGCAGCACGCTATGACCGTGACGGGTCACAAAAGCGCATTTTTCGACCATCTCCCTCATATCTCGACAACGGGGACGAAAATAAGAAATTTGTTCCGTGAATCGACGGAGAGGTAGCCTGACTATGTTCTACCAAAATTACAAGGTGATTGGGGAAGTATTGACGGAGGAGATAGAATTTTAGTCAGACCACTCACAAAATTGCGATTTAACAAGATTCCCCATCAAAATTCTATCTCCTCTATCAATATTGCCTCAGTCGCCTTGTAATTTTGGGAGAATCGAGCCAGACTACCTCTACGTCGATTTACGGAACAGATTTTTTATTTTCGTCCTCGTTGTCGAGATATGAGAGAGATGGTCGAAAGTGTGACATTGTGACAGGAGCTTGCTGCTTATGGATGAGGCATATCTTACTTGACAGCTATCTACAAAACATTGGAGCGCTCCGAAAAAAAGTTCCCATTGATGCGATGACGTCAATTACCATATGAGGTAGGCACTGCCGGATCCATTGCGTCGACGGCTGGCGCGTCAGGGCGGGGCGACCTCGTGTTGCAGCCTATGCAATTTCTTGATTGGACATCCCGTTGGCGGCCATGGTAATCATGAGCCGCTTGTGTGCAGGAGGGATGTAGCGGAAGGTATTGTAGGGCATGGTATGTAGGCGAGAGAGACGTTCCAGGAGCAGTGACGAAAGACGAAAGGGCGAGTGTCTGGAGCGGGCTGGCCGAATTAGGCAGGAGCTGTCAAAACCGTTGTGTGAACGTTTTTTCGGAGCGCTCCAGTGTTTTGTAGATACAGTCGCGGCGAAATTAGATGCATTACCATATTAGGAAATTCCCATCAATTTCACTTCTTGCCAGCGCATCGTCGTCCTCAGCGTGCATGAGCTCGTCAGTCTTTCGTATACAGCCTACTACGCCTCGCAGGCGATGTACCAAGACCCTCTGCACCCCCACTAAGCGCGCCAAGCTCGTTGTTCTCCACGAGTCTTTTCCGAGCCGTTTGCGCGAATTGAAAGAAAATGACTTTCTGTGGATAGACTACTAGACACTTAGAGCATGTTAAACTATTATCCCAACTTGTCCTGTGGTCGCAGACCTTGTGAGCGTCGAGGAGAACAGCGGTGAAGAATTTTTGATGGGAATTCCCAATATGGTAATGCATCTAATTTCGCCGCGACTGTAGCTGGAAGCGCGACACTTCAAAAAAATATCACGTGGCCGTGAAGGAGTGACCAAATTATCGGTTACTTTTTGTAACACCGAGTAGATTGAAAGCGACTAGAGATTGAAAGCGACTAGAACTTCTAGTCGCTTTCAATCTACTCGGGGGAATGTCCCGCGCCGATTTTTTAAAATTTGCCCAGTCGACCCAGAACAGAATCGCGGAAATGGCAGGGAAATGGCTGTGTCATAGGGAAATATTCATTTCCAAAGTAACAAGGGCGAAAACAAAAATTCTGGCCGGGACATTCCCTAGAGATTGCTAATGGCTAGAGATTATACACCTGAAGTTACTTCACAATGTTGACGCCTGAGGCTGCAGACGGGACCGATGGCGGACAGACATTTGATCACAGCCACTTGCCGGTCACCACTAGAACTGCCTTCCTAACGCGCCTGCACACGAGGCATTCTCTCCAGAATTGCGTCCAAGACGGCGATGACGATGACGAGCAAGGTGGATGTCGGCCAAAATGAAGTCAGGATTTCGGCGATAAAAGATAGTCGTTTTGAAGCCCGGATTACGGCGAGTCCTCCGACAATCCTCCGATACCAAAATCATGCTATTTGTCGTCGAAACGAGAGAGATACGAAGGAGAGAAGAAGACGTGTTTTTTGTGCTTTCTTCTCATGTGATGCGACGTGGTGTCATTACATCTACAAACTGCTGTAAATAGTTTTACAATCAAAGTCAAACAAAACTTCAGCTATCAGACAGTAACTACCAAATCTTTCCGATCGTGAGCACAATCCATTCAATCGTTCGATTACTTCATCAGATTGAGGATATAGGTAGAGGCAGCATACTGTAGTATTACGACCAAATGTTCAGGTGACGGGTGACAGGGACCTGTGAACTGAACACTTTTGGTTGCGGTGACGGTGACACTTGGGTTTTTTCGCCAAAAATGGACGAAAAACGTCAAAAAAAATCCGGGCCGGCATTCGCCGGCCTACCATATAGGGTAATTTGCTGTGCTCTGAACACCTTATCCAGTGAACATTGTAGGTGACAGGTGACACCCAGTGAACACTTGGTCGAAATACTACAGTAGTGGGAGTGTTGGCGGCACCTGTGCAGTCTAGTAGGAGCTGTGGGGGACTTGGGCCGCAGAGACGGATGCAAAGAATGGGGTTCTGAGGCTATGAGTGGGCTGTTGAACTGTACTGTATACGTATGTCATTGTAATAGTTCGATGATGAGGAAAACAACGGTGGCGGTGTTGAAACCCCTTGGCCTCCCCCAGTCTGACGTGACGTAATATTAATATACGACCTCCAACAGACTGGCAACAGTTGCTCTGAGCTCCTATGGTGCGCGTCACTTACATAGTCCTTGAAAGATCTAGAATATTACCGTAGTCTGAGATAGGACTCAAGGGCAATGGCCCCAAGCACGCGAGTGGGCAAGGTGTGGACGACGAGGGGAGGTGAGACCACCGAGGCGGGTACCCCGACGCCCGACCAAACACTCAAAGAACGAAAAGATTGTGGCATGGTGGCATATACACATACTTAGCATGAGACGAGATCGAATGTAGAGAGAACCAAAATGAAATGGTGCAAATGCGGACGATACAGTACATGGTAGTATGTACAACCAGAGAGAGGATATGAAAATAATAAGATATGATGAACGATGCTAACGAAGACTGGGCGCGACGAGGGGAAAGGATAAAAATTATTTTACCTTCTTAGTTGTTGTGCGAGCCTTTGGTGCTGCTCGAGGGGTTGCCTGTGCGGTGGTGAGCGGAAGCGAGTAGGGGAGTAGTGGCTGCGACCTTAGCTTTGGCGGCAGGGGCGGCTTTCTTGCCAACGACGGCCAAACAACGAGCAAACTTGAGTAACTGCAACGAGAACAAAGGACAGAACAAACCTTCTTTGCCTTCAACGCCGTCGATGAGCTCTTCTTAGCCGGCGTCTTGCTCGTCTTTCCACCCAGGAGCTTCTTAACCGTTTTCACCGCGCTCTTCTTCGTGGCCGGCTTGGTGGCCGTGCTCTTCTTGGTGGTGGGTTTGGCGGCGGCAGCGGTGGGCTTCTTAACGATGGGCTTCTTGGGCTTCTTAACACCAGTGGCAGATTTGGCGACGGGCTTGCTGGTCTTTGACACAGGCTTCGAGTTCTGGGAGACAGGCGTCATTCGGGCACAATGGAAAAGAGGTGTGCACATGCCTCGTCCGACTTGGAGCGCTTGGGAGCAAGCTTCAGCTTGCCTGCTGCGCCTGCGCAGAGCCTCAATAGGAAAGTAAAAGCTGAAGGATAAATAGACGCACCTTTGGGCTGAACAAAGTCACCCTTGTCGACACTATGAGCGATGGCCCGGTTGAGCTTGGAGATGTGCGCATTGGTGTTGAGCTTGTACTGCTCCTCTGCGTATTTCCTCAATGCGGATCGGGAGAGCCCAGTGCGAGCATTCTCAGCACCAGTGGTGGCTTCCTGAACAACAGTTAGATGGGTAGGTTGAGACAGAGACGATGGCGACGCACGATGATGAATCTCATTGATGATCTCGCGCCAGGGAGGGTGAGCCGCAGCAGGCTTAGTGGCACCCTTGGTGGCAGTCTTCCTTCTTTGCCTTGGGGGCGGCGGCCTTAATAGTCTTTGCTTTGGTGCCAGTGGCAGAGGCCCGCTTGGTGGCTGGCTTCGCTGCCCCCTTTGAGGCAACATTGGAAGCCGGCTTGGACTTGGAAACAGGTGGGGGGCGAGGCGGGAGCGGGGGAAGGGGCAGAACCGTTTCTCAACCATGGCGTGCCGTTATTTACATCAGATTTTGCCGCCACTGTACCCCTTCCCCAAAAAGGGAAATTCTCATCAAACCACCTCTAATCTGCCCTTGCTGTCGCCGTCTTTTACCACCACCACCACCACCACCACCGGATAACGGTGAGGTCTCCCTTGTGGTGAGACATTCTGTCGGTGTAGACAACACATCCCCCTCCTCCTCCTCCCTTGCTGGGCTCCTCGTTGCCCGAAACCCCTGGTCGGCATCGTTCCCGACATGGACCCCGACGTATCATCTTCCCCCCGTCCTTCTCGTCACCACCCGCTACGGCGCCCTCACCTTCCGGACCCGACGCACAAAGGAGCTTGCGCTAGGTTCAGGCTTGCCCGTAAACGACGTTCGACCGCCTCCAGTCAGCCACAGCTCTGGCAGGAGCTGATCGGGCTATGGAGGCATGTCAACGAACTATCGGCTGCCATGCTCGAGCAGAGCCGCCACATTTCCCAGATTGTGCAGGTCCTCACCCAGCCCCCTCCGAGCTTGTTCCCCGTGCACTCTGAGGAGGACTCGGGACTATGCTCAACGACGCCGGCTGCGCCTCCTCCTCCTGAGCCGGATGCTATCACTCCCGACGTCATCGGTGACGACGTAGCTCCACCCCGCTCTTCGCAGCCTCTGTCGAACTCCGGCGCTCTCCCTTCACCTGCAAATTTCGCGCCAACTCTGCCAGGGTATAGCAGTGCCCCGCTGGCAACCCCAACCTCCCCTTCTGTCCCCTTGCGTCAAACACCGCGTCGTACACGGGATTCAGATGCTGCTCTTCCAAAACTTCGGGGCATTTTCAATCGGAAAAAGGCGCCTAGTTGACGTGTTTGATGAGAAAAGGTCTGCTGGGATAGACGGGTCTTAGTCTCATGCCCCAGATTGCAGCACCGTGGACTGTTCTTCGAACAGATCGTACAGTGTTGCACTGTTTTTATTTTACCACCACTTTGTCAAACCGACGAGGTATTTACTTGTATTTACCTGAGCTTTTGTAAGCGTAGTCGGCCGTATACATCGTATCTTCGTATCTTTATCTGAGGCGACGAGGGCACATATCCATTGGCACGGCAAATACACTGCTTGTGGAGGCAAGATTGAGAAAGATAGGTATATTCATCGAGGAGAACCGGGCCAAAGATGGTTGGAAAGTCTTGCCCAAAGAGTGTCAATTCTGGCCCGATACTGATGGCGGTGGACAAAAATAAAATAAAATAAAGAAACGAAATATTACGGGAGATTGAGGAAGATTCGGGGATCTCGGGGACATCTCTCGATACCGATTTTCGGCCGACATCGGCTTTTCGCGCTACTGTCAAGACTCGGATCCCACATGTTACGGCTTGCCGTCTCTTGGCCAGATACTGAAATAAATCGCAAAAGATACTCCTTTACCCATCAAAAAGGCTGAGATAAAGACAGGATGGTCGTCAAGGCTAGAAAAAACTTCCCAAATATATACAGCTGCATATCTGCCCTGGTTGTAGACCAATTCATTGCCATCAGCTTTCCCGATACTGACCGGAGTTTGAATTCAGGATCAATCACAGGTTTGTTGGTTCAACTTCCGTTTCCGTTGGTTTCTTCAGACTTGTGATGCGAGTCGTTTCGGCGGCTTCTTGGGAGTGAGGGAAGAGGGTGACATGCGCTCTTGAAGCGCAGAGGTCGTGAGTCGTAAGGCGAGCGCGTCGGGAGCGCTCGTCGTCGTTGTGTCCCATCGACGAGGGACCGTGTTACCCGCGGTCGGAGCCCCTGCAACACCGGGGCCGTGGAGCAGTTAGACGCTTGCTCAGGCAAGCGGGGGTTCCAACCGTTTGCTGTGGTTCGCAGTGCGTAGGTAGATCTCAGCCTTCACTCATCATGGTTGATAGCAAAGTAAGATTGTATTATGTAATGATGACAAGCGTAATGTAAGGTATCAGCCGTGTAAGTAAGTAAATAATATATACCCGTCACAGAGCCCCCCACACGGTTGGTGCCTGCCATGAAGCAGAAATTGAATATGCTCATCCCAGGATAGCATCACAATGGCCCCCCAAATTCTGCATCCCTAGGATGCAGAGATTCCCATCAAGGAGGAAAAAAAGTTGGCCAGCTTTATTGGAGAATGCGGCAGTGATGCTCTGCATTATTGGCTGCCGCAATGGCATCTGGGAGATAGCCCAGATGCCTATCTTCAGCTGGCAGCCAGGGCGGACTAGCAGAGCTACAGAAGGATGATGTTCCTTCGTAAACTCTGGACTGCACCTGCAGTACTAGTCGCCCTGGCTAAGCTTTAGGTCTGTGTTCCACAGAGATCCTCAGGCCAGCCTCTATATGCTAGGATGCATCCCAGACGCTAGGCTCTGCTAACGCTCTGCCAGCTATGAGTCACAGACTCAGGGGATGCACACTGGGGAGACTAGCAGAGCTAGGGAGGCATAGCCTTCAATCATAGACCCGATACTGCACCCGCAGTATCACCGCTCCAGGGCTTCCCTCCAGGCAGCAACCTGTAGCTAGTCAGACCAGCCTGTATTACTCCTGTCTGGCCTGCGGGGTATGTTGAGTGCATCCCTGGCGCTATAGAGCTAACGCTCCAGCAGCCTCTGGGTCTACGCTATGCATAGACTCTAGGATATGCCAGTGCACTCCATATACATCCCCTACAGCCCCCCACTTTTTCTTCGTGTAGTCCATGCAAAGACGGCTGAGCAGGACCTGCACGACGAAAAATTATCACTCCTTGTTTGTAGGTTTAGGGAGAGAAAAAATTTCCCAGGAGGAAATGTGGGTGCCAAAATGTGCTGGCCAGAATTCGTGTCCAGGAGCAGGAGAAGTCGAATGGATCGGGATGTTTCAGGCTGGATGACGATGAGGGAAGATGGGAACAGAATATAGCGGCATGTCGAGATGGTACATTTGGAAGGTTCATGAGCAAGGCGGAGGGGCGAAGGCGAAGCAGAATAGGATGTGAGTGTGACAGCGTGGGCGAATGAAGAGTGTTGAGTAGCATAGGTCATAATTGGCCGTCGAGATTACGGCCGACAGATAAGTAAGTAGGTAGACGTAAAGGAAATAGCATGATTGGAAGGGATGTAGCGACTAGCGCGCAGGCCCATAGTGTTGCATCGTAGACTCGCATGATACATCAGATCTGCAGCTTCTGCTTGGGGTAGGATGAATCTGCAGATGCAGATCCTTGACTTTGCCTCCACCGGAAGTCAAGGAAACACTGAGACATAGACCAGCAGCGGATCGACCGCGCTCGGTGTGAATAAGAGGAGGGCTTGAATCTCGCAAGTCACTCCAGGGTTGCCGTAGAAGCCCGGCCTCCTCGTATGAAGCAGGTCCGCAATGCACTACAACACGAGGAAAGTGGCGAAGGCAGTAACATGTGAACAAGTAGGCACCGGGGTCGGATGGAAAAGAGTAAACGAGTGCACATAAACGCAGAGGTAAAGCATGAGAGTGCTAGCATGCGACCCAATGATGGTCTGAGTGGTGTAGAATGCGCTCGGAGAATTCGTCATCGAGATGCGAGGCGATAGATTTTCCTTCATAGTGTTGTCGCTCTCCATCCACAGCCCCCCAGCGACAGCGATGAAGGAGAAGAAAAATTTTGAATCCAAAACGCCCGAGCAGCGTTCCAAACGCGCTCGAGGACAGATAGCGGTAACCAAAACGGCTTGCCGCAGCGGAAATGGGTCGCACACGAGATGATAGGGTGCAGCTGGGCAGCTAAGCGCACGATGCGTACGCAGCGCTCCACAGCAAGTATGAATGATAAGCCACTTGCGAATCGATGCACATGAAGGTGATGAGGTCGAGAATGAAGCTCGACTAATTGGCGATGTAGAATTGGCGGGATAGAGAGACGTCGTATTGTTGTTCAAGCCGAAAGTAGAGAAGTCAAAGCTCGATGTGAATTCCATCAAAGTACACTTTACAGCCAAGTGGAAGCAGGCGATGGTTGACCAGCCTTAACCGCAATGCAGAATCCTCACTTCACTCCGCGACCCTCAACCCTATTCCTACGCATTACCGTTCCCGTCCATCTCCGCACCAGCCTGAGTTCCAAGCCTCGAGAGCGAGTAGTGTCAAGAGCTGAAGATGTGGGAGGAGAGACGGAGAGACGACGAATAGTTTCCTTGGTGAGTCGTCATCGTCGTGGAAAGGAAGAGCGTGGGGAGAAGCCAGGAAGATCGAATCCGGCGCCGCTGATGAATAGTCTTCGGGTTCTCGGAGGCGAAAGCCGACGCTCCCCTTTCTTTGCTCAAACGAAATCGTGTCCTTCTACGCCCCCCATGATGCTAGTTCCATCAAGAATGGGCTCGACTCCAACAGCCGCGCTTTTCGGCCAAATACCTACGACCGAAATTCGCGTGCACACGGAGAGGATGCAATCGCGAGCAAAGGGATGCGCGGGATGAGTGAACGCGAGGCGAGATTGAGGTACGTTCCCCCCACGTCCATATCTCATCAAAAGTTGGCTTAACACTCTATCCCAATCCCATCCGCACAGTTTCCGCTCCCAGTGCACGGCGGGTTGCCATGCGTCGAATCCTCCGCTTCTACTAACGCAAACGCAGCTGAGGCAAAGCCTTTTGCCAGAGCGGAAAGCAGAAAAATAACTTGTCCAACGTATTACTCTCTGGTACCGACGCCTTGGCCCTTCATGACTCTTCTGTGTACAGTCGCTTCTCAGAAGAATGCCGTGGGCAGACGGCGAACGCGATGCCTCGATGAAAAGTTGAAAACGAAGGCGATGAGGATAGAGGTCGACTCCCCAGAAAGTACGAGGACGTGGACCCCAGGTACGTCGTGTGATTTGTTTCAATCCCTCCCTTCTGCTAACGCAGCCAAGGCAAATATTCATCTTACTTGAAGCTGCCAGCGCTGAAAGCAGAAGGGGTGGGTGCGCCAGTTTCTTCTCGGGCAGGGAGACGTAGCACGCATCACGCTTGGTTCATCGCCTAATCTCCTACCCTCTCCAAGCATGCACTCAAACTTGCTCCTGCCCAAAGCTGATCCCCCGTCACTGGAAAAGCTTCAAAAACGACGTTGCGGCCAGAACAGATGTCGCGCATCAGCGGAGTACGACAACATCGGCAGAGGAATGTGTCAGACGGAGCACGGTGTTATTGGCGAAAGGTCGCGAGAAGAAGGCATGCGAGACGGCGAATCCCGTGCGTAGCCCGAATCCTGTATTCCGCGAATAGTTCTCTAACAACAATTTGAAGTGGGCCGTAATGTCGCCTTCCAAGGTGCAACCCTCGTCCCCGGAAAGTATGTCGCTAGCCTTTCCCCGCGATCACGCTAATGGAGTGTGCGCGTGTAGTAGCGTATCTACCGTGCCCCCGAAACACGTACGTTCAGAAGACGGAGGCAACCTTTCTTGGATCTCCAAGCACCCCAATATTGTCAACGCCCCCCACCCGATCTCAGACGAGGCTTGTCTGAGGTATGCAGCTAGACGCGAAGCGTCAGCGCTTCCTCGCCCAGTATTCCCACTATCTCTCTTGAATCTCCAAATCCCTCGATTCCTTCTCAACGTATCCGCGTCGTTTTATGAGCTCGACCCCGCCGCCGATGTAAGAGCTCCGTTGCGAGTGTCTCGACAACGTCCAATCCGTCCCTCAATGTAGGAGTTTTGGGAGGTACCATATAGGCAGCGGAGGAAATGCAGTTGAAGTACATGGCGTGGTTTTAGGTTTGTGGGATCTCGGGGGTGACCGAGCGAGAGATAGGGCAAGACAGGAACACGCGAGAGGACAAGTGAGTCGAAGTGCGTCGTGTTGATCCACATTCCCCTGCGACTTCGCTAATGAGAAGTTGTAGCGAAGTAGATATACACCAAGTGTCGCGTTTAATAGTATCTCAATCTATTCTGCTCCCCCAGACGTGTAGATTTAAAGAACGGAGGCTTGCAGCCAGACGCGAAGCGTCAGCGCTTCCTCATCTAACCCAACCTCAAAATCCTCCTTCTTTCTCCGAGGTTTCCAAAGTGCGTCGTGGACAATCGCAGTGCTTCAATCCCCAAATCTACTGCCCCCAAACGTACATCTTTCAAAGGACGTAGGCATGCGGCTAGACGCGGAGCGTCAGCGCTTTCTCGTCAAGCTGCTCCGAAGCTGCATATATCCACTTCGACGTCACAAGTTCATCCAGTCTCAGCAGCGTTGAGTACGGAGAATTACTCCCTTCCACAGGCGGCCGCGTCCGACGGCGCTCCCTTCACTCCATCAATGAGCGCCAATGCCAGTCGATACGGCGGCCTGCGAGAGTATACATGCCGCCTAGGAAGAGATCTCCGACCCCACTCTGCGTTTTTAGAAAGGTTTCCAGTGCGTCATCGACTTTCTTTTGGATCGTCTAAAGCAGAGCAAGGCAATCGGCGGAGTACGATGGGATTGGTGGGAGGTTGTGCAGGAGGGAGGGTATACGCGGGCGGTTGCGTTTCGAGAGGTATGTCGCCACCGTTCCTCGGCGGTATCGCTCAGTAGAAATTACGGTGAGGTGGATATGTACTCCCAATGTTCGTCTCTAGTGCTATTTCAAGCGAGCTTGGCCTCCCAAATATGAATATTTGAGGGACGGAGCTCCGAAGGCATGCAGCCGAACTATCAGCGCTTCCTCGTACTCGCTACTCATTCCACACTAACCAATCCGCCTCAACGTCCACGATCCTTCCGATCTCCGCAGTGCGTTGCCAGATTACTGAGGTTTATTTCTCTTCAATGGCGGCCGCGCCCGACGGTGCTCCAACCGCACCCGTATCTCAGTCCCATCATGTGGATGAGCGTCAGGATGGGTCAGTGCGGCCTGTGGGACATCACATGCCGCCTATGAAGAGATGTCCCCATAGTCTCAGCAGTTTGGCGAGGCGCCAAAGTGCATCATCAACTGTATAGGCAACCCGGTCCGCCTCCTTGAATTCTCTCCAAACCAAATCCTTCACTAATAATCCTCCCCGACCAACTTCCGGCCCCCCATATCAACGATCTCCACGGCAAAACAGTACCAGCAGCTGCGGCGATGGGGTTCGCTGTTTGCGTCGAAGGCGTCGTCCAGTTCACGCGCGAAAGATGTCCGGTGCGCAATCGCCAAATGAAGAGGGCTAGCCCTCAAATCCAGCAACAAAAAGTGCAAACGAAAGAAACCCCGCGACGAAGCTTCCTCTCAAAGGAAGACACCAATATCATGGAGCGAAGCAAAAGGCCACAGGCCTCAGAGACAGAATGTCGGCGTGCAGCGAGTGAACTGCGGGAAGGATGGTTGAGGAGAGAATGAGGGCAGGATCAAGGTGAGCTGAAGAGGCATGCAGCTGAAAAGCGCTTCCTCCAGCACCACCGAATGCGACGATCCTCCGATATCGATGATCCGGAGAAGAGGTCTTGAGGAGTGAGGATGCCAGCCCCCCAACGAAGGTCTTCAAGACCGAGACATCAAGACAGCCTTGCTGCTTCATAAACATGCGCTAGCGCGTTAATTCGATACGCGCTGCGCGAGGATTCTTGATCCAAACAAACGAAATTGATAGAATAGCCGGACGCGCGCAGCGCACAGGTCTTCCCCGCCAGGAATGTCTTGAAGGAGAGTAGGAGAGGGAGCGGGAAATACCCAGCGCGACGGCGCTCAGTATTGTGCGAATCTCCAACTCAGATGAATTAGAAGGAAAGTGTAGAAAGACAGACGGAAACTGTCCGCAACCAAGGCGGCAGCAGCGCGAACAGAGTTCGTCCCATTGGAAGAGAGCTCGAAGAGGAAGTGGGAGAGTAAGGGCCAGTGGTGTAGTAGCTCGGCAGCCCAACCTGTTGAAATCTGGGGCAGAGATCTTCTCAAGACATGGACGAGCAAGCGCGTCGCAAGCAGCCAGGATTCAGATCCAAAGTCCGAGGTACGCAGCCAGACATGTCTTAATTTTGAGGAGACGAGGCCGTTTGGGAGAGCGGAGAACGGAGGCAGCGCGTGCCTTGAGGTCTGAGGCGTGCAGCTGGCGATCCAGCGCTTCCTCAGACGTCAACGGGTTGGTAGTTCATCGAGTATTCATTGAGGAGAACAGGAATGGCGACACCAACGGCGCCCAAACAAGTGCTTACTATATTTTCGTTCGCCCAAAACTCATCTACTCGAATCGCCGAAGATCCAGCCCCTCGATCACGAACGCGGACGCAATGGATGCGGACATCGGAGGTATGCAGCCAGGCACCGAAGTGTCAGCGCTTCGTCCGATTTGAGCCAAGTCCGTCCGCATCGTTCCAGCGTACCACGGCGTCGTTTCCTTCCAACTCAAAATCTCCCAATCCAAACCTTCCTATGCCCCGCTGAATCTCGATCCTCTAGGCACCCCACTCCGAAATCTTCCCACATCCTCAACACCTTAAACTCCCGTCTCCAGTCACGGAACCGCCAAACGGAGCGACACCCGCAGCCGTAAAAACAGCGCTTGGTGCTACCGAGACGTACACAAGCGATTCCGGCCTTCCGTTGCACAAAGGCTTGTCGTCCATAGAGGAAAGGCTTTGATGAATGAAGAAGAGGGCCGGCCCCCCGTTATGGAAGTCTTCAGGACGAGTCAAGCCGAAAGAAACAGCCAGTCGCGCACGGCGCGAAGATCTTCATCCACTCAGATAGGAGGTGTTGAAGGGTGGGGGGAGTATGCCGGCCCCCAAAAGAAGTCTTCGAGATGGTGACCACCAGCAGCCTAGCCGGAGGCGGCGCTCGGTGGTCGTTGACGATAGTGGGGGGAAGGAGGGGAAAGGAAGAGAATACGTCGTCACGTCACAGCGTGAGACCGTCGGCGTCGTGCCACGTCACGCCCGTCGACGCAATTGACGGCGCTCGCGCCTGCTCCAAACAAGCCGTAGAAAGCACGCGGCTTGCGTGTACGAGCACCTAGCCAGTAGACAGAATATGAAGAGGGAGAAGGGGAGTCACCCAGTGACAACCACTACTCCGAATATACCGATGTGCTGGCACATCGAGTCGGGCGCTCCGCGCCCCTCGATCCTTCCAACCCGTATCCAGCGGTCCAGTCCACTCTGTTGGAAGGTCTTCTTCGTCCCCAGTCCCACCCGTAAGCAGCTACAAGAGTCGAGGGACTCGACTCAGCGCTGGGTGAGACTTGATGTTTCCTTCCCTTCTCCCGGAAGCCCTCGCGGTGGGCTCCATTGTGATGCGAGTCGTTTCGGCGGCTTCTTGGGAGTGAGGGAAGAGGGTGACATGCGCTCTTGAAGCGCAGAGGTCGTGAGTCGTAAGGCGAGCGCGTCGGGAGCGCTCGTCGTCGTTGTGTCCCATCGACGAGGGACCGTGTTACCCGCGGTCGGAGCCCCTGCAACACCGGGGCCGTGGAGCAGTTAGACGCTTGCTCAGGCAAGCGGGGGTTCCAACCGTTTGCTGTGGTTCGCAGTGCGTAGGTAGATCTCAGCCTTCACTCATCATGGTTGATAGCAAAGTAAGATTGTATTATGTAATGATGACAAGCGTAATGTAAGGTATCAGCCGTGTAAGTAAGTAAATAATATATACCCGTCACAAGACTTGTCCCATTGTCTCGATTGTTAGGGGGACCAAAATGCTAGATATACTGCTTTAGAAGGTATTCTGTTCACGTACTAACTAAAATCCTATCCAATTTAGCGCAAGATCAGAACCGGCAAATATGCCGTCTCAGCGAATTCAAGTTGATAGTTTCATTGTCGTTGCCTCCGAACGTGATTCGTGAGATATTAGAGAGTTTGTGCGAGCGACCCAGGTCGCTTTTTGACCGCTCAGATCTCCGCAACAACAGATACCAGGTGTGAGCTCTCACTGTGCGAAGGATCCGTCATGCATTTCAAAACTAATCGTCATGAATTTCAAATTTCATGATGTTTTGTCATGAAGCACATCATGAATTTCAAGATGGCTTTCATGACGGCCCAAAAGCCATTTTTATGAGGACATGAATTCATGGCAGAACATCATGAAATTCATCATGAAAAATCCAGCTGAATTTTGCAAAGTCCACATCCTTGATATACAAGTCTACAAGATGTATTGAGTGAATATTTATGTCACTGATATGCCTACTCTGTTGCTCTTTACTGAGTTTGAAAATTGCGGCAAGATTGCGACCCGAAAGGGGATGCAATCGGTATGAGAAGGGTGGGATATATGTATGCGTTGCTACATGTATGGTGTAACAGAACATGTCCTGCAAAGCCCTCTTGGCCTAATTGGAGTGAGGCATGCGGCTAACGAGATTCGTAGGCCACGTGGTCGCCGGTTCGATTCCCAGCGAAAGCCTCAATGATTATCCGACATTGTTTTGCTTCGTGCCATCTAATTTTCCTCATGTTTCCCTTTGAAATTCCTGACAAACCGTCATGGAAAAACGTCAGGAAGAGGCCCAAACTTGTTAGGAATTTCATGACCCCCCAATCCTAACATTTCGTCATGAATTCATGATGAACCAACATGAATTTCAAACTAAACTGTCATGATTTTCCCGACTTTAGGTCATGACCAACATCATGAAATTCAAGACCTTGCCTGGACACAGTGTCTAAGCGACCTAGGAAAATATTGCCCTAGGACATTCCTAGGTCGCTGAGACTTCACACCTGACACTCCTCGTTGTGAACATTTGAGCGGTCCCAAAGCGACCCGGGTCGCTTTGCACAAACCCGCTATTATGAGTTCATGCAGCTCAGGTAGACATCTCAATTATCGTAGAGGCAGCGAACCTCAAAGAAATCCGAAAAGATTTAGAGTACCGCAAAGTTTGCTGCGTATCTGCGGATACTTATATGCCTATGGGCTTTGAGCTCATTCTTTTAACTTATTCTGCCCCAAAATGCAGGCCTACTGGCTCAAGACGGAATTCAAGAGGTAGGAGAGCAGGGACTCACTGGACCTCAAAGCACTCAGGCCTGCAGGGACGACAATTCCCGCTGGCGAGGTTCAACCAACAGCCTCAAAACTTGAAGTGGCCCAGATTGTCAAGGTTTAGCTGCTGTATAATCATCACACCGGAGCCAGTCACTTACTTTGTGCCTCCCCATATACATATGACGCTCACCAGTGTAAATCGGCTTCAAAGAACGGTATAATCATGAATCATTGTCCAAACTCTGAAACACCATCAATATCAAGTAACACTCAATACCGCACCTTTGAAGGGTATTATACATACTGTATATAGACAGAAACTGAAGCAGCTAAGTAGCTGTAGCAACCAGCCCCTTGGCTTCGAGGATGAAGAGTGCAAGCCGAAACAATCCAAGTTTAATGTGGCAGCAGATCCCGCCGCCACTGTATAGTGACCGGCAATGGCATTGAGATTGATGGCGGTTATGTAACCCCTGCCATCACCCGAAATATGGCAAATGCAGTCGGTCCAATGTAGTGCAAGATCCCTGCATATTTTCGTATAGCTTCTGGTGAGAGATGTTTTCAGAATCATATTCCCCAGGGAATGTTCCGGGCAAAATTTTTATTAACGTCCTTCCTATTTGTAGAAGGGGCCGGGACCCACGTGAGACGCACGTGACCCGGTTTTTTTTTTTTTTTTGTCTTTGCATTTTTATACCGCAACAAGTACACGATCTACTAAGACGCGGTGCCCGGAGGCGATAAATAAAGGTGTTGTTAGTGCGATGGAAGTGTCCGAAGGATGTGTAGTATAGTCGTGTGAGGGTGGGAGTCAAGTTTGGGGTTTCGAGGGTATTAGCGGAAACATAAACCATAAGACCATAGCGCATGAGTGAAAGGAAATGTACATGAAAGGGAAGGGTATAGGGTGGGACGGGTGTGCCGAAATGGTGTCGGGATGGTGTTTCGATGCCACTGTTGGACAGGTCTGTGTGCGCACGACCCTTGCGCTCAGCCCATTTCCTCTACATCAGACAAATCGTCTGGAGGTTCCGGTTCGTCTTCGTAAATTGGGAGTTCTTGCGGCATACGGGGTAGACCCGTTTTTGTGAATGCTCCGGACACCTCTAAGAACTCAGCTAGTGCTGAAATTCCGTCTTTAGTGCCCAGTATTTCGGGCAGGGATATGTCCCTAGAGACTTTTTTGAGGATGTGCCGTTGGTCCTCATAGCGAGGACACTCGCGAAGCAGATGTTCGCGCGACTGGAAGGGTTCTCCACAGGGGCAGTCAACGTTCTCGGATGGCACAAAGCGGCTGTACTCGGTGTGACCAAAAGTAACCGGAATCGGAAATTGCGTGTTTTCAACCAGATTTTCTCAAAACCGGACGTCCGTCCTAGACAGAATACACGATTAGCTCAGCGTCGTGTTAGTTAACAACAACAGCTCTATTATGCACCTAGACAGAATACACGATTAGCTAGAGAATACTGTAAGTAATGTATTCCTGGGTACAGAGTAATAGAAGTCTCACCTCAGCGTCGTGTTAGTTAACAACAACAGCTGAGGAAAAGCTTGGCGCGTGACGTGACGTGACATGTCACCGCTAGCGATGACGCAGTTGGATTCAGAGTTGGGGAGCCTGAAATCCACTTGCGTCATAGTTGCCTAAAGATAGATTTTAGGTTTGGCTCGCTCGCTTCCCGTTGGTTTCGACAATTTTGTGGGTGACTGCTGGGCAAATTGGCCCAATTGGCAGTGTATGAACATATACGATTGCATAAGAAGCAGGCAAAAGGTTGCATAGTCTCTTTGTCCTATTATTACACATTCTTTTATGTATGCTTTGAGGCGGGAAATTAGTGTGCCGAGTTGCCTCTCTCACTGAACAACGGGAAACACCTGGCAACCTTAGATATAGGATTTGTAGACTATTGGGATACTAAGCACCTTTTTGGGGTACTTACCGGCCTGAAATTACGCCATCTCTCCTTCAGAGAACGCAAACATGTCCAAATTGGTTCAATTTTAAAGATTGATTCACCAACTCAAAACAAAACATTGCATGTCATGCCCATACCATGAAAGTAGTAGAATAAATAATCTAGAAGAGCCCTGTATTACTTAAAGCTGTTTGAGTTTCGAAATTCCCTCTAAAAAGCCAAATTCCGGTTACTTTTGGTCCCACCGAGTAGTACTCGCCTGAGAAGCAGTGTCCGATCCGACACTGTGTAACCCGCCCAAAGACTTCTCTCGACAACGCCGTAAGATGCGGGGTCTGTTTTAGGGAAGGGGCGAAGCGGTTTGCCATGGCATAGCTCCCCGTCTTCTGTGCGGACTTCCATTCCTTGACCCAGGACCGGTGGACTTTCGATTTCGATTTCCTGAGTGCGTGCGAGCGGGTTCCTCCAGGTGGCGCCGCGAGTTCCGTTCCGGTTTTCGCCAGCGCGTCTGCACGTTCGTTCCCAACGATGTCGCAGTGGCCTGGCGACCACCCAATCTCGACTTTATGTTCTGGGTCGGCGTCGAGGAAGGCACAGATTCTTTTGTGGAATACATGTGCAGAGAGTTGGCCCGCTCTGGGTTTTGGGTCGCAGATGGTGTTGATAGCAGACACATTATCTGCGAAGAAGTGAATCTCTTTTATCTGCGGGTTGGCGGCGGCAATGGAGATGGCTTTTGCCGCTCCAAACAGCAAGCCTGTAATTTCGCCGTCGTACACCTCGGCTCGGCTGCCAAGGCCAAAGCTTTTTGCAAAGACTTCTTTATTTTCATGGTAGATGACGGCTCCTGCTCCCACCCTACGCACACGGTGTACGGCGCGTTGCGAGCCGTCGGAATAGACCAGAAGGTGGTGCGGGGAAGAGCTGAATTTTACTTATCTTTTGTTTGTGTGCTTTTGCCGCTTCCTCTTTCTCCTCCCCCGCCGTTCCTGACACGCGCAATCGACCCCCAAAGTCCTCCTTCGTGCGCCGCCATGGTTCCGTGAGGTACGGGAGGATGCGTTCATCATTTGCTGATGTTGATTCGGCCACTCTTTGGAGTTGCGTGGACTTGCGCATGTTCACTTTGCTCTTTGAGTTTCTCGGTCGTACTGGAAGTGGTGGTGGGAAGGAAGGGGCTCTTCCTCCCCGCCAAACATCAGGAAGCCGTTGGATGACAGGGCTATTTTTACTCAGCTTGTTAAAGCGGATTGCCGCCCGTCTATTCCCTTCATCCATCGCCAGGCGTATGGGTGGGATCGACGCTTCAATCTCCAATGCGTTGATCGGCGAGGTCCTGAACGCTGCGCAAATGAGCCGCAATGCTCGACGTTGCACCCTTTCTAGTTGTTTCTCGTGGTCTTTCTTTCCGGTCCACCATGCTGCGCCAGCGTAAGATAAAACGGGAACGACACATGCCTTGTATAGATGACGTAGGTGAGCTTGCGAAAGGCCTCTGACTGTGTTTGAAAGCCTCGAGATCCCATTCACTGTGTTTTCAGCCCGGGCTGCCATCGTCTTTACGTGGTGATTGAAGTTGAGTTGTTTATCGAGGTGTATGCCGAGCCATTTAATTGTGTCGAACGCGACGATGGTGGACTCGGAGCCGTCGGCGTCCAGAAGGCGGATAGCGGGATTCGCAAAGGGTGTCTTGTTTTTTCCCTTCTTGCGGCCCGTGTAGTGCATCAATTCGCGTTTGGCGTCATCGATTGCAAGTCCCCACTTGCCCAGAGTTGTGCGAATTTTGACATAGGCCTTCCGTAGTAGTCGTACATTTGTTTCCAGTGATTCGGAGGCGACGTAAATTTTCCCGTCGTCTACGTACATAATCAAGGCAACTTCAGTATGATCATCGGGGGCAGGAAAAGCACTCGCCGGGTCCCGTTTCGGCTTGAACATCTCCAGCAATTCTGCGCTGTAGAACGCAGCGAGGATTGGGGACACTGGAGAGCCTTGCGGGATCCCATTTACCACTCGTTTCATCTCCCCGCGCTTTCCGTCAATGCAGACTGCCGCCTGGCGGTCTTCGAGAAATGAGGCGACCCATTGTACATATTCGAGCGGAATGCCCTTGCGTCGGAGTTCACACAGCAGGCGCTGGTGGTTCACAAAATCAAAGTATCCTTTTATATCGAAAGTTAAGGCCGACAGAGCTTTACCGTTGTTCCACGCCGCTTGCACGTCGTTGGTAAACGTTAAAATTGCATCTGAGGTGGACGTGTTTGCACAGCCGCCGGAATTGTGTACCTGGAATAAGATTGTGTTTGCCAGCCAAGAAGGAGAGACGGGCGCGCAACAATCTTCTCCAGGACTTTCCCCATGCACTCCAGTAGCTGGATGAGTCGATACGCTCTGGGGTTGGAGTAATCGGGTTTTCGAGGCTTTCTGAGTGCTATCGCAATGGCCTTCCGCCATTCCCGCGGGTGGAATCCGTTAACGAAGGCATCTTTTAAGAAGCGTGTAGATCTCCGATGGGCGTCCACCCAGGCCCAGCGTATGACCTTGTAGGATACATCGCTGTCGCCGGGTGTGGTGTTTGTGCTGGAACCCCATATGGCCTCGCGTACTTCGGTCATGGTGATGTCGGTGAATTCGAAGTCGTCAGCGTGGCGGTTCGTAACGTCTGGGGCGAATTCGGGTGTCGAGGCGTGGGCGGCGGCTGGAAGAGCTCATCCCGCAGTGCTTCGCATTTGTCGTGATGGGACACCGCGGGAGATTGACCATTCCTGCGGTTAATGGCTGGGGTGGGATAATTCCGCGCACCTTTGGACCACGTTGCGGAAACCCCAGATGTCCTCCGTCTGCGCCTCTTCCAGCTTGCCAACTGCCCACTTCGCTTTTGTGGCTTACACAGACGCTTGAAAAATTTAGCGGCCTTCTTGACCTTGCCGCGAAGCGCTCGGCTTCTGGTCCCAAAGCATGTTTCGAAGTTGTTTTGTTCCGTTTGGGCCAGCTTGAGTTTGTCGGCTGCCTGACTGAGCTCCTTGCTCCACCATGGTTTGGCGTTGGAGCTGGGCATCCGGGCTTTGCCCACTTGCTCCGTAGCTTCGCGCATGGCATCGGTGAGAGCCTTCGCTGCGCTTCGAGTTGTTCATTTGGATACCGGTTGCTGCTCGTCCATGATCGGGGTGATATGAGGGCGGTGGGTTTCAAGGTATGTCGGAATGCCTTGCTCCAGTCTGCTGGGTCGACCTCCTTCAGACTGTATTTACGCCGGATGTATTGTCGATTTCGGTTCGTCCGTAGTCCATCGTCCACCGGATACCCTTGTGGTCAGAGCCATACGAGATGGTGCCGTCAATGGTCCAATCCTTCACTGTGTCGTTGTTAACTGCAGCGGCATTGACAAGGGTCAGGTCTATAACCGACGGTGAGCGACTACTATCATGCGGGATGTAAGTCACTTCTCCTTTTTGTTAAGCAGTGCGTAGCCTTTCTCCGATGTCCAATCTACGAAGTTTCTTGACCGCGAGTTTCCGGTGTACCCCAATACATGACCAGAGCTCGTGGTGGAGGTTGGTGTCCCCTAACAGGATGACTGGGCGGTCAGTTGGGAGGTTGAGAGCTTTGAGGCGCTCAACCGCTGGACGTAGGTGTTGTTTCTGGTCGTTGTAAATGTTGACATATGTCGTTGTTGGGGCTCCCGGTTGCGAGACGTCGATCACTTGAATATCGAGGTCTTGAGCAATGTCGGATCGCAGCGTGATTGAGAAGTCCGGTCTGCTTTGGTAGTATACCATTACTCGGGGGATGTGAGCCGCCCGGTTGTATGTTGTCCTTGGGGAGCACTGGGGTCCATGCTGCATGTCCGATTGGGCCGATGATTGCGTCGCCCCCGTCGTCGGTGCCGATTGTTGCCCAGCTAGGCTCCTGTAAAAATACTATGTCAAAGTAGCGGACTCGATCGTTAGAAATGCATGCGTGCAGAAGATTTCCGATTGATGTTGAGCTGGCCGCAGCGAATCGGTTTTGTATAGAAGGTATGTCGGTTGAGAGGTCGTTGCTGGAGGTGGCGTGGCCGACTTTGCTCAACCATTGACACGGTTCTGGACATTTTGCATGGCGGCGGCGCTTGTTCCCTTTTTCCCGAGCTGGCGGCGTTCGCAATCACCCTGTCGACCTGCGGTTCCGGGTCCAGCAGTTGGAAGCGGTTTTGTGTAGGCGGGGCTTGGGGCGGGTGTTGACGGGTTGCGCGCCTGTTCCGGGTTGGTGCGGTTGTCCAGCCTTGGTCCGTTGTGCGGACTGGTTGTGCGGGGCGGTCGTTTGCGCGTGCCGAGCCGTACTTGGCAAGGCGCTCAGGCAGCGTCTTGAGTCGGAGGGGTGGTTGGCGTCCCGGCCATCCTTCCCCTTGCAGTGGATGCACTGCATATCGTGCGTGCATGTCGTGTCGGTGTCCATCGCGTCGTCGGCGTCGGCTTCCGCTTTGCATTTGGGGCATTGTGTCCGATGTTCGGCTTCGTGTGTTCCTGTCCGCACAGTCGACATTTGGTGTTGCCGCTTCGCATGACGTTGAGAAGTGCCCAAATTTGTAGCACTTCTTGCACTGAATCACCGGGGGTCGTCAGCGTATCGTCGCAGAATGCGTTTCTACCGAACGCAGCAAGCGACTTAACTTCTCGGAGCAGGCGTTCCGCCTGCTCCTCATCTTCTACTGCAAACACGATCGACGAGTATCCCGTTGTCATGAGTTCTTCGCGTGAACGCATCCAACGCGGTGGTTGTATAATCTTCAGACTTGCGTATCCGGGTTCCTTTTAAGTAGTTCAGCATGGACGGTCTCGGGGGTGTACACACCTGGGATGTCATCGAACGCTCCCGTTCGGACTCCATTCACTTGAATTTTGATCCATTTTGTGTCCTCGCGCACAATAGCTTCCTTCCCATTCGTGATAAGGTCAGTGAAGCTGGGGCGTGTTTTGCCAGCTCAGCCGCAGGGTTTGGTCGGATCGGGTCGATACTAGACTCGAACCAATCTCTCGCTGGCACTTTGACGGGGAGGAATTAGTGCAGGAGAGACTGGTGGAACTTATCAGTAACTTGGCAGAGTGGAAATATACCCGATATGGTAATTACCTGCGCCTTGATGTTCGGATTTGTGGGCTGCTCGCCCTACCTATGCCTGAAGTAATTTGAGGGCATTATTTGGAGGTGCTGCAACTGCAATCCAGCAAAATTCAGCTGCATCGGAGAGCTGCAGGGCCCTCAACGGTGGTCACTGCTCGCCAGGCTCCTTCTCACGCCTCCGGATTGTGTCCCAATCGGGTATATTTTGGGCTATTGCATCCGCACTCTGCCACGCCTCGCCTAAGATCTACCAGCCTTTACTGAAGGTAATACTGAAAGTAAAGTGCTGGTCCGGAGCCTAGGTCGATACGATGCAGTTTCCGTTGTTGTTCCATTTGACAGCCACCACCATGAGGTGTTCGGGCTGTACTCCGTTCGCTGTGAGGCGGTTAATTGATGTCGTCGACTAGCTTCCGAGGGTCGGGGCGGTCTCCGGTTTGACTCCGTCGGGTAGTATCTGGACGACCAGCCGCGATTGGTGGTGGGCCTCAGCTGGGCTGGAGATTACGGGTTTTGGGGGTGTAACACGCGACGCTGGCGTGCTTTTTCTGGCAGGGTTAATGAGGGGTCCAAGGGTGGTGGGCTGTGTGGGCGAAGCTTGGTGCAGTACGGTTGGGTTGGGGATTGACTTGATGGCGGTAATGGTCGTATTTTGAACGTGGTCGATGCGGGCATTTAGCCGGTCCTCTAGCGACTGAATATGCCCGACGAGTCCTGAAATCATACCTTTCAGTTCGTCATAGTCGCGTGTCGCGCACCTCGCTGCCTCTACCGCGCTCTCTACCATGGTCTCCATCCAAGTGTCCCCCCCGTGGGTGAGACGAAAGACTTCCTCCGCCAATTCCCTTGTTCTTTGGCTTAGTGTCGGGTGTACTTGAAATTTCTCTTTGCTGATTCTGAACGCAGCGACTGCATCTTTCAGGCTGACATCGACCTGGACGGCGAGCTCTGCTGTTTGCTGTCCGTCAAATTTTTGATCTGGGGTGGTCATATCGGATACGATGCTGGCGTGGTCTTGCTCCGTGTTGTCGTCACCGGGGTAGCCATGTGGGTCGTACTGGCCGCCGTGCCATTGCATGCCTGAGTCAGTGGGCGCGTCCTGCATCATGTCGATGTTGGCGGAGGTCGCGGGCACGTGATCGTATGTTCGGGTTCTAGTCGGGGTCGTGTCGGCGATTGTATGTTGGGGCATAGCAGTTGGGGTTTGCGGTCGGGAAAAGGCGCCGTCGGCGTCGTCGGCAGATGCTTGGCGCGTCGGGGACCTGGTGAAGGCGCCTCTTAGCGTGCCTATGAGTCCGGGCTTTTTTGATGGGGGTCGTAGGCTCTTGGGAGAGTGTTGAGACCCGTGAGCGAGTAGAGGAGGGCGGTGCGTTGTCTTTGGCGTTCTTGTACGGCTCGTTTTCCGCTCTGCTATTTCGGGGTAATGTAGACGCCCTGTGCGTTAACTGATTAGTGGGTTTCGAGTTCGTATTATACTTTTCAGGAGGTTTCGGGGGCAGAATCCTGGATGATCCTGCGGCGCTCGCGTGCGCATTTTTATTGCCCTGAGGGCTCTGGGTTGCCATTTCCTAGCTACACTCTCTTTCACTTTCACTATTCAGCCGCGACTGGGTCGTGGGAAAGCGGTCGGTGATGAGGTTACAGAAGAAGAAGGACTTCAGTTCAAGTTGTTCTCTGGTTTTCTGGCAGTGTTCAATGAGTCGTCGAAAGCGGAGAAAGCCTCCACCCGAAAGTGATACGGAACCTTATGAGCTTGATGCCGTTGTGGGAGAGGAGGTCAGAAACGGAACAGTGGGCATTGATCTTTTCTTCTGTCCGTTCTTCATTCTCAGCACACACAGACGTTTTTTTTGGTGCGGTGGAAAGGGTACGGGCCGGAGAGCGACGATTGGAAGAAGGAAGAGGACGTGTACGTCCGCAGCACGGTCCCAGGAAGCAGCTAAATTTGTTTTACAGGCAAGCGCCGGAATTGGTTGAACGTTTTCGGGCAGAATCCCAAAGTGCGACCCAAGGTGCCTCCTCTGGGCCTTCCGCGACGGACATGGCAGGCACCGTATCTGGCTTTGGTCGCTTAAACCGAAAGCGGTCGTCGAATAAAGAAGGCAAGAGGAAAAAAGCTGTTTACCCGGAAAAATCTCCTACATCGCCGCTGGCTTCCAAGCTGCCAAGAAAACAGGCCTCCTCCGGTCTGCCACTCCCCGAAGATGACAACGAGGTTCCAGCGACCCCTCAGTCCACTACACCACCTATTATGACCGTGTCTCCCAAGTTCCCCGACACGATGTTTGGCCCCGCAATCGGAAGCATTTACGCTTCGCCGCCTATCCCGTCTGCGCCCGTCTCACGGTTGCCGGCCCGTGGCTTTGCGGGAAGAGGAAATTGCGTTGATGACACTGTAGCGGACAACGCTCTCACCGCAAGCCAGCACGCACCGCCCGACAGTGGCACTGTCGTGCGCCCTTTGGCTGGCAAACCATCAAATTCATTCCGAGACGCAAACAAGCGGCCGCGTAGCCTATCATTGGATACCGCTGAGACACCATCGAAGCGGAAAGTCACGGCATCCTCAGAAGACGCAGCGCTGGTCCCAACCAAAATTGCGGATGCTCAGTGGGTTATTCTCTTATTCTATGCGAGCAAGCATTTTATAGCGCCCAAGTCATAGCCGACGAATGGAACGAGGTTGCTAGGCAATCAGGCGTCCCTGAAATTGCTAAAATCACTTTCATCAATGAAATTGACCACGAACCTGTCCCGCCCGATATCAACACCTTATTCACATACTTGGAAAAGGACTGTTTAAGGTGTGTTGGGGCATAATAGAGTAGTAGTGTGCGTTTACTATGCGGGGTTCCAGCAGTGTTGAGGTGCCGAATCCACCAAAGGCCGAAACTATGCCATGCATAGGAAGGCATCCCGCGTTCACTGATGAGGTACCTCTGTGTACCTGGATGCTGACTGACAAAGGTACTGAACCCGCCAAGGGATTGTTTACCTTCGCCACAGACTGAAAGATCATTATTGAATGTGGTCAGGTACTTAGTCGAAGCCGCTTTTTTGAGAACCAAGCACCATCACTTTTCTGTAGGACTGTTCCGCGGCAAGCAACTGTAAAAATCGCGTGACGCAACTTCCCCGCACCATTCCGATTGAGATATTCAAAACGGTCGAAAGAGGGTGGGCTGCCCGCAGCGCTGTTCCCTTGGTGCGTGGTCAAGTGCTAGGTCTTTATACAGGGTTTGATATTCAACGTTGGATTCCTGAATCAAACTGATTCTATCGACAGACTAATTATGTCAGTCCTTCAAACGTTTCCCTCGCTCTTAAGTTACTGACTCGTGTCTTCAGATCACGCTCCACGGCAAGCAAGTTGATAGGTGCCGACGCCGCTTACATCTTCCAGTTAGACATGGATGAACCGCAGGACGCAGACCCGTCTCTTGTGTATAGTGTAGACGCTTTTCGCAGTGGTAAGACGACTTGACATCCTTGTACTTATACTGCATGGACGGCTAACTTCTTTCCCGAGGAAATTGGACGCGATATATCAAGTTTGTGTTTCGCCTCGTTATCAACAATCCCTGAACAAGTGGAACAACAGTCACTCTTGCTCGCCCAATACTGCCATAATCCCGGTGGCACGTGGATCAGCGCATGTGATTGCCTTGCGCGTTTGAGTATCAATCTCTGTTTTTTAACGAATACAATTACAGGAATCGCTTCCCTACACCCTTGCGTTTGTAGCGACCCAGGATATAGTGCCTTTGGCGGAGTTGACCCTGGACTATGACCCCTCGGAGGCGAAGACGTTTGCTCGGAAAAAGTATCGTGGAAAGTCCAGATCGAAGATACTCAAGCGGAAGAGAAATCAAACGCCTTGCAAGTGCGGAACTCTTCAGTGCAGGGGGTGGCTTCCACAGATGTGAAGATACAATACGGCTTACACTGTCCAAATTATTATGGTGGAAAATGGGCTCCTTGACTCTTACCATCGTTTCTCCGACAGGACTCGCTTGCTGTCTTCTGCTCGGAATTTTGGCGGTTCTTGGCTTGAATCACTGAGTAGCACACCATCTCTCCGCACTGGACTACCTTAGTCGACGTCTCTCTCGAGCTGCCTGTGCTTGCCCGCTGCTTGCTTTGCTTGCTCTGGGACCTTCTCGTCGACTTCTGAGTCAATCTCATCTTGCGTCATATGGTTGATAGGTCACGTCACCGTCCGGTTCTCGGGCTCTACGCGCAACCGGTCATTGACTCACGGATCTCGAGTCTCGGAGCCGGCATTGAGCGGCCACATAACCGTACCCTTGCCTTATCAAAATTGATGGACTTTTTCTCACGGTATGTGGACTTGACGCACACCTTTCGGAACCTGAATACAAGGAGATGGATAAACCCTTAACTGAAGAAGCTATTCGAGAGGCACTGAAACTCTCCAAGAACGGTAAATCTCCCGGACTGGACGGCATTCCTTACGATTTTTTCAGAATGCTCGACATCAGATACAAGTCGTCCAAAGGTTCACCGCACGAGTCCTTCAATATTTCAGGTATGCTCGCGAAGTTGTTCACTCACATCGAAATAAACGGAATTACTGTGGGCACGAACTTCAAGACGGATGGCTCTGCGCACTTTTCATGAAAGGTGACCGAAGTTTAATCAGCAATTACAGACCGGTAACGTTGCTGAACTCGGACTACAAACTGATGACCAAAACCTATTCCCTCAGACTGATGAATGTCGCACCGTCCCTTGTTCAGCCTGACCAGGCCGGATTCATGCGAGACCGGAAGATTGAAGATCAGGTGAAGCTTGCTAAATTCTTGTTGAACTATGCCGAAGTTGCGAACGAAAACGGCGTAATGATATCTCTCGATCAAGAAATGACTTACGATCGAATTAACCACGGACTATTTATTGCGAGTGCTTCGACACATGCGATTCCCACCTAGATTCTGCAATACTATCGCTGCACTGTACACGAACGCGAAGACCGTTGTCATGATAAACGGGACTCTGAGCGACCCATATCTAGTCTTGAGAGGAGTGCGCCAAGGTGATCCGCTCTCATGTTTATTATTCAATCTTGCCATTGAACCATCTGACTGGAATCCGAATTCCCAACACAAATAGTGCGAAAATCAGAATAGAGAGTTTGTGCGTGCGACCCAGGTCGCTTTTCGACCGCTCAGATCTCCGCAACAAAAGATACCAGGTGTGAGCTCTAAGCGACCTAGAAGAGTGTTGCCCTGGGCACTCCTAGGTCGCTGGGACTTCACACCTGAGACTGCTCGTTGTCGAGATCTGAGCGGTCCCAATGCGACCCGGGTCGCTTCGCACAAACCCGCTAATACGACCAGATACATCGTAAACACACAGTTGAGTGTCGACGCTTGAACCATGAGGTGAGGACTGTGGATGATGCCATGACTATAGCCTCCCAAAAAACAACTGTAGCTCGAAGACCACATACAATTAATCCATCGGGCATTGCACGACAGAATTGTGGATGCATTTCCTGTCATCGTGATCGAGTTGAATTTGGATGCAGAATCCGGGAAAATGTGTGGAAGCAGCGAAAGGGCTCCTAAATTGCATTCATCCCAAGTGGAATCCAGACGTAGAAAACCGTGATTTGGCTCAAGAGTTAGCCTTGACTGATGAAGAACTGGAATGGAACAAACGGTCTACTCAAATAAATGTTATCAAATCCTTCGACCCAAACATACGCCTGAACAACTTCAACGACGGATTTCGAATTTTTGCATTCGAAGGGTCAATGACTCAAATTCCCGCAAGACGGTATATTACGGCCGGGGACGCACCCGAGCCCATGACTGTCTACCTTCATCCGATTGTATTCAATCCAGGGAATCTCGACGCGACAACTTGTAAGGGCAACCTTTAGGACCCGAGATGTCTCGAGGGTCTAGCGAGGGAGAATCCAAAGTTAATTAAAGACGCTACTAGGAATACATTACTGTCCGATCTGTATGGAGGCAACGCTCTGAGGTGCGTTACGCGCCGTTGCTAGCCTTTTATGGTAATTTGCTGTGCAAAAGCAGTGCAAAATTACCATATATGGGACGATTTGTAAGCAAAAATGGCTCTGCGTTATGCGTTATGTTGCTACCATACATATCGGTACAGTACAGCGCACCTAGCAAGGGAGAATCCAAAGAGAAGAAAGGCTAAGGATTCCCACGCTAGGTGTGGCAAACATATACTAACTAATAACATGGCCGGGTCAACCGGGGCAATAGTCCCTGGCCCGATCACATGCTAAGTCCCACCTTGATGACGTAGTTGGACTGGGATCTTGTGTACCCAAAAGTAGAACTCTGGCATAGTTTGATGGAGCTTGTCATGGATCACAGACATCTTGGTGCACGGATGTCTCGGCCCCAAGTCTACGATCGTGAGTCTTGAATATTGTTCCTATGTCTATCTTTTATCCCTTGACTCTACATTCCATTCTCTCCTCATCATTCCTATCCTGAGACCCTACCTAGTTTCCTATGTCATTTATCCCTGTCTCAGAGACTCCCTACCATGTATAAGAAGTCGTAGATACTTCCGTTGAATATCATCTTACATTCAACCCACTTTTGTGTGCAAACACTTCTATTCAACAATCTATTCTCAAGTAACTAGTAAAGCTTGACGCTACTAGTCTACTTCTCTGCTGGAGAAATACAGTAAAGCGGAACGCTACTGTATTTTGGCATCACCCTTCGCTTGCGGATTTCCACGACGAACTCGAGGATCGACCGTATCTTTAACACTGGTGGACACATTGGGAAATCCGCTAAGCATTTATCCCTTTGATACACTTCGCCACTCACCTTCCACCATCCTTCATCATGACGAACAACAAGAAGAAGAATAAGAAGGGAAGGCACGGCTCTGTTCAGAACACGCCGGACAATTCAGCAGATCACGCTGCCGATAATCCTGTCGCTACATCCACGATTGTTCATCCAAACGAGAGTCCCGGACCACCGCAGGATCCTGTTCCGACTCAGTTCCCGTTTGATCCCGGTACACAGGGTTCACTCCCGCCGCCTCGTTCACCCTCGCTTCTCCTCGTCTCCCTCGAGACGTTCCCCTCCGGTACTTAAATCGGTTGAAGATGAGAGCTTCGCAATCCCTGAGTTCACGGGATATGCTGGAGGCTACGCCCCTCAATCCGTTGACGAACACGCGCCAATTGTTCATAGACACCTGGAGCTTCCTAGCTTCCTTTCCTTCTCTACCATCGTTCGCGAACACCCGGAATATGCTCCCCGTCATGCTCACGCTCTTGAGATTGGAGCCTTATCTTTTGCGAAACAATTCCTCGAGAATCCATCTGAACTCTCGGTCCAACATGCAAAGATTTTTGATGGAGCATTGCAGGCCTTGTTGGAAGCACTCACTGAGGTGGAATGCACGGATTTGCGGGACAACGGAGGACATGGACAGGTCTATCGTCTTCGACGCGACACATTTTGGATGCTTTTGAAGCAGCTCGAAGATCTTCGAAAGTGCGCATCAGAAGCGTTTCAAGTGTGGGGCCAAAGCTTGTCTTCCATGCCAACGTGGGGGCGCTCGGAAGATCCTTTCGCTTGGTACGCAGCGAACGAATTCGAAATTCTGGGCATTTCATATCGAGCTGAGGTTGAAGCCTTTCTTGCGGCGTTGACTCAGTGCTTTAATTTTGGAACGAACGAAATTCGGGCATTCAGCGAATCAGCTGAGAATAGCTTCCACCAGTATCCGAGTCGTCAATTCTCGGTGAATACCAGACGTTCGTTGCCGTCGGTGGAACGCTCCACTACTTCATTCTCACCTACCCCTCGTCTCCGCCGAATTTCACCATCGCCTCCTCCGGTTCCAGCAAGTGGAAATAGCGAGGACAAGCGCGATTCGGAGCAGGACAACTTCGGACATCTTGATGAGCCAGAAATCAAGAAGGAGGACAAGAGGGACACAAAAACTTCCAAAGGCAATTCTCGTCGCGCTGCTGTTGAAGAGGTCTCGGATGAAGATGCTCCTCCGATTCGCAGACACTCTGTACGCCGCACAAAGATGGAGGAGGTCTCCGATGAATACGATCTTGGCTATGAGACAGCCGTTGAAGACGCAAAATTCATACCTGTCTCAATTCCGGATTCCGATTTGGTTTTTGGAAGAGCTCGCGCGACCCCGCCTACACATTTTCACGCTGCGTTTGCTCCTATGCCCTTCGAGTCTAAACAAAAACGCTCGTCAAAATTCGTCGGCATTGCGGGATACAACTCGTGATACACCCCCGCGTTTTACGAGCTTGGGAATTCAAGTGCCGGGGTATCCGCGTCCATCGCAGAGCGTTTCGGCAACGCGAACCGCTACAATCCTTGGGCAGGAAGGTCCCAGTGACTCGAATGGCTCAGACCCGTCTGATTCTGACGACAAAGGCGACCGTCGGCGCGGCCAACAGAGTTTCAACCGTGGGAACACTGGGGGGGGTCCGCCGAACAAACCACCGCCGAGTCGTGCAGCCGCGGGCGATCCAGGTGACCCCGGATGATAGTTTCAGTGACTCCAGTGACGAGGGTAGAAGAGATTCTCGCGCACGGCACTTGAAATCATCGAAGAAGGACGACAATAAATCGAAGGACGACAGCAATGAAAGCCGATACTTTGACCTCCGGTTGAAAGATGCAGACATTCCAAAGTGGGATGGGGATCCGGACAAACTGCTGCGATGGATTCAGGAAATCAATCTATTTGCAGAAGGAGGCAAACGCGCCTTCAAACAACTAGGCCTTATCATTCCACGGGCATTAACTGGTCCCGCAAAGAGCTGGTACTTCAGTCTTGGCGACAAATATCAGCAAGAAATTCGGCAAGACTGGGGAAACCATGCGTCGAGGGATTGCGAATTTCTTCCTTACCAGCAAATGGCTTGAAAAGACTCGGGCCAAGGCACTGCGCGCGAAATTCCGAGAGCACGGATTTGCAGAGGAAAAACCCACCGATTATTTCATTCGCAAACGCGAATTGCTCAGTTCGGTCTACACGCTCAGCGACTCTGATGTTATTTCTGAAGTCATGAACGGAGCTCCTCGCAATTGGTGCACCGTGCTTGACACACAGAAATACAAGAAAGTTGTCGAGTTTCACGCCGCGCTCGCATTCCACGAAGATCCACTGTTGGAATTAGCGCTGGACTGGATGGAAACAGAAGTTGAACATACTGTTGAGTTCTGATCCTCACAACCGTAGACTGGGGGGGCTATGTCATGGATCACAGACATCTTGGTGCACGGATGTCTCGGCCCCAAGTCTACGATCGTGAGTCTTGAATATTGTTCCTATGTCTATCTTTTATCCCTTGACTCTACATTCCATTCTCTCCTCATCATCCCTATCCTGAGACCCTACCTAGTTTCCTATGTCATTTATCCCTGTCTCAGAGACTCCCTACCATGTATAAGAAGTCGTAGATACTTCCGTTGAATATCATCTTACATTCAACCCACTTTTGTGTGCAAACACTTCTATTCAACAATCTATTCTCAAGTAACTAGTAAAGCTGACGCTACTAGTCTACTTCTCTGCTGGAGAAATACAGTGAAGCGGAACGCTACTGTATTTTGGCATCACCCTTCGCTTGCGGATTTCCACGACGAACTCGAGGATCGACCGTATCTTTAACAGAGCTCCACAGGAATAATGTAATCAGAAGTGCCCAAGTCCCTTTGCGTCATGCTGCGCAGAACAGGGGTTCCCTTGACAAAACCCCCCCCCCCCCCCCCCCCCCCCCCCTTGGAATACGGCGCCTCGACGCATAGATCGCACCTGAGCTGGAGTCGACGAGCGGTCACGGAAGGGAAGGGAATCGAAGGCAGCGACAGCAATGGAGCGAGGTTTGGAAGGGTATTTGCGGTAGAAAGCAGCGACAGCGTCCGGGGCAAAGACATTAGAGTGCTTCACCCATTGATCATGGGACGGGTCATAACCCTTCCAGCGAACAAAGTACCATAGACTCTCATAGCGGATCTTGGCATCCAATATCTCCTCGACCTCCCATTGCTTGTCGCCAGGAACGTCAAGGACTGGTGGCGGCTCTTCGTGTCTCGGGCGAGTGGGGAATGGATCGGCTTCCACAAGCTGAAGTTTAACGACGGGGAAGACAGGGTGGAGGGCAGAGTACCGGGAAGACCAAACCCACGCCGCGAACTGTCACGCATCTGTGACACAACGTCACATGCTCCGCCAAAGTTTTTTTCCTTCGCTGCCTTTTTTTCGCCTCCATTTTTCCGCTGCTCCGACTCAACTCACAGTCAAATTGCCGTTTTTCCACCGAAATTTGCGGCGCCCCCACTTCGTGGACCTGCCGCTCGGTGGAAAACGGCAATTTTCCTGTGAGTTTCGCTGGAGCAGCTTCAAAATTGCGGTTTTCTTACCTCCTTTGTATCATTTGTGAATGATATTTTTTTTGTTTGTATTATTTGATCATTGGGTTTGGGTTGCGGGCGCCGGCCCGGACGGCACCATTACCGACGACCTTCAGAACCTTGAAGGGGCCGATACGCCGGTGGGAGAATTTCACCGAAGGGCGGGTGGTGCGGATATCGTGCTGCCTTCGCCTCGGAAACCCCTGACGCAATCCGATCGTGGAACTCGTTCACAGCCTCCAACCTAGAACGTGCAGCATGGGGCTCAAAGCCCATACGTGGAAGCTGACCAGTGTCCGTCATGAACGGTACCTGCTGCGTGGAGGAGTGCATGTGGTTGTTGTACGCAAACTCCGCTGCAGGTAGTAGCTCATCCCAGTCGTCCTGCTTGTAATTGGTGAAGAGCCGGACGTACTGCTTGAGTTCCTGGTTAACGCGCTCTGTTTGGCCATCGTCTGCGATGGTAGGCCGTAGAGGTGGCTGGGGTGACCCCAACGAGGCGCCAAAGCTCGCGCGTGAAACTCTGCGATGAACTGGGTGCCACGATCCGAAATGTACTTCTCCGGCAGGCCATGGTGGCGCCAGACGTTCCGGTAGTACAGCCGAGCAGCGCCAACTGCGTCAATGGTGGTGTGACACTCCATGAAGTGCGCTCTCTTCCCAAGGGCACAGACAACGACCATGACTGCATCGTATCCATGGGACTCGGGAAGCTCGACAATGAAGTCGACTGAGACGGTGTGCTAGCGCTCCTCGGGGATCTCTGTGGGGTGGAGCTCACCAATCGGCAGTCTACGAAGCGCCTTGGTGCGGCAGCACAAGTCACAAGTCGCAACATACCGGCCGACATGGCGCGACAGTTGGGGCCACCAGTAGTTCCGAGACACGAGCTCCAGAGTCTAGGCTTTCACCGGACGCGTGGGGAACGGAAGGGGGCAGGGGGTACGTGGCAGGTTCAACAGATGTGACATTGGCAGACTCATCATACAAACACATGCGAAACGATTAGGAGACGCGATCGAGGGCGTACCGCTCACTCGTCGCGTGGGAGAAAACCCTGCTCTTCCTCGGCGGCCACTGACTCTGGCTCAGCCAGCGAGTCGGTGGTGGCAATCCGAGCCACCAGTTCGGAGAGGAGCTCGGACCCAAGCTGGCGAATGACCTCGTCAAGGACATCAGCGGCTCGGACGTCAGCGGGGGTGGGGCAATCCCGTGCCAGGTGTGGACCGCCGCATCGGTAGCAGCCACGGGGAGGTCCTCTCCCGGACCGCGTGCGATCAACGTCCATGGGGACTACCTGCAGAGGAGCAGGAGCTGGCATGGCCCGAGGAGGAGGCGCATGGGCAGGGACAACAGGGAAGACAACTGCTGGACGTGAGCGAGCAGCTGGCGGAGCTGATGGGGCTTTCGGGAGAAGCCCAGCAGCACGAGTTTGCACGTGTGATTCGTACTGGCGGTACGCTCGGGTCCGCCAAGCCGTGTAGTCGCGGAGGTCTGGGGGGTCGCTGGACGAGGTGATGGCTGCATGATGGCGGGGTCAAGGCCAGAGCGGAACTTGGTGACCTTGACCAATGCGTCAGCAAACCCAGCAAGGTCGAAGAGGTCTTCCAAAGTCATCAGTGTACTTGAAGACATCCCGGGAGCCCATGTAGTAGCCCCTAGACTCGAGTTTGTGTAGGGCGTGGTCCTGCTCGTTCTCCTCGACAAAGCGTGAGTAGAACTCCTTGGTGAAGGCGTCCCAGGTGAGGAAGGGGAAAGGGGTTTTGATGGACATGCGCTCAGCCCATTTTTGCGCAGAGTCTTTGGACATAAAGGACATGGTGAAACGCACTGCCTTTTCCTCGGACATCTCGCCGCCTTCGACAAACGCCTCCGGAACCAGTCGGATGTAAGTCCGAGCTGAGTGAAGGAAGGCCCGGCCAGCCGAGCGGTCGCCGTCAAAGACGAAAGGGGGGTTCGGTCGAAGGACCGTTTTTGCTGCCGGGGTGAGGTTGGCAAAGAGTCCTGGACTCTCGGCCGGAGGCTCTGGAGGAGCGGCAGGGGTCGGAGCAGTAGTAGTGGGAGGATTGTATGGCTGTAATAGTGTTGCATAATTGTTTCGGGCACAACCGGGCAAAATTTCACACAGGTTCGGCAAAAATCAGACAAAAAATGCACAGCTCGTGAAGTCCAAGAAAAAAATACACACCTTGGTAACTCCGAAAAATACACAACTGTATGCTCTTTTGCAGAGTTTCACAGCCGCGAGCGGGTGCACAAAGACAACGACTGGCGAACATTTTGCGATCTGGCGTGATTGATGGGATCACTTTCGGCATGTTACATGAGATTTTGCTTCGGTTTTAGTGAACTCCCAATACTGGTAGCATTGGTTTGAGGCTAACTGAGAATCGAAAAAGTCTGGCCTTCTCTCTCATATTCAGGTAATCAATATCATGTATACTTAACTCCTTTCAACTTGGTCGGTTACCGACCACATTCATTGATGCCTCGGCTCGGCATGAATCTGAAGGGAGAATTTATGCACAATATTGTCCATTTTGTGTGGATACAGCGCAGATATGCTGTCTCTGTGATTTTCTTACTTATAACAGTGCCATCTTAGGATCAAACATCCGAGAACTCAGCCCACATTAAGCTCGGTAAGCGGCAGTCAACGGCCATCATGTTTCATGTACGGCAAAGTTTGTGATCAGCAATGGGACCTGCGTGCTTTTTTGGACGACTTTGGAGGGTGTGTCATTTTTTAGCATGTGGAAATACCTGTGTGGATTCAATTGTGGAGGTGCGTGTTTTTTCATTGAAGGTGGTGCATTTTTTCCGATGAAATTGACTGTAATTATGCAACAGTATTACCCCCAAAGGATTGGCAGCGGTTTGAAAAAGCTCGACCAGACGGTCAACAGTCCTCTCGAGCCTATCCATCCGCTCGGCGGCGGCTGCAGCAGCGGCGGCAGAGTCGGTCATGGTGGGTTCTAGAGAGGGGGAGGAGGGGGCAAGACTTAGTCTTGTGTTTACCGCGGGGGTCCGATCGTGTAGCCAAAGTATTATCTAATATCATGTAAGCAGAATTCGAGTCGCGTAAATATCCTCTCAACAGCGCGATTTTTGCAAAGTTTTGGTGGGATACTGTTTGGGGGTAATACTGTTGCATAATTACAGTCAATTTCATCGGAAAAAATGCACCACCTTCAATGAAAAAACACGCACCTCCACAATTGAATCCACACAGGTATTTCCACATGCTAAAAAATGACACACCCTCCAAAGTCGTCCAAAAAAGCACGCAGGTCCCATTGCTGATCACAAACTTTGCCGTACATGAAACATGATGGCCGTTGACTGCCGCTTACCGAGCTTAATGTGGGCTGAGTTCTCGGATGTTTGATCCTAAGATGGCACTGTTATAAGTAAGAAAATCACAGAGACAGCATATCTGCGCTGTATCCACACAAAATGGACAATATTGTGCATAAATTCTCCCTTCAGATTCATGCCGAGCCGAGGCATCAATGAATGTGGTCGGTAACCGACCAAGTTGAAAGGAGTTAAGTATACATGATATTGATTACCTGAATATGAGAGAGAAGGCCAGACTTTTTCGATTCTCAGTTAGCCTCAAACCAATGCTACCAGTATTGGGAGTTCACTAAAACCGAAGCAAAATCTCATGTAACATGCCGAAAGTGATCCCATCAATCACGCCAGATCGCAAAATGTTCGCCAGTCGTTGTCTTTGTGCACCCGCTCGCGGCTGTGAAACTCTGCAAAAGAGCATACAGTTGTGTATTTTTCGGAGTTACCAAGGTGTGTATTTTTTTCTTGGACTTCACGAGCTGTGCATTTTTTGTCTGATTTTTGCCGAACCTGTGTGAAATTTTGCCCGGTTGTGCCCGAAACAATTATGCAACACTATTACAGCCATAATACTGGATCTATATGACTTAAACTACGATCCTGCTGCCTCAGAATTATGAAAAGGGTGTCGCGATATCTTGTTCACAATACCCGCATTTTCGGTCTTGGGCTTTCGGCCGAAAGGGGTCCGACTTCGCAGGAACACGCTCGGAACCTGCTTTTCTTCAAACCGGGCCGTAGATATCTCAAAAAGTGTTCCAGAACACTGCTTAGATGTTGACAAGAGTATAATATCTTGTAATCAAGCTTGTATTGGGAGGAGAGGACCGCTAGAACAAAGTTCGGAAGTTGCCGGCTTACATGATATTAGATAATAACATCAGTACACGATCAGACCCCCGCGGTAAACAACAGACTCTATGTAGCGAGGGCACCGAGCTCAAGTACTTAGAGCGTCTGTCTAGGAGAGACTAGGCAAGACTCGCGGTTTGCGCGTCCGAGACAGCAGAGGAGGAGTCCGACGAAGCGTCTGAAAAATCGCCAAAGCGCGCAATCTTGACCAGTTAATCCCTTGGAGCCTTTCTTCTGCTGTAAGGGCAACCTTTAGGACCCGAGATGTCTCGAGGGTCTAGCGAGGGAGAATCCAAAGTGAATTAAAGACGCTACTAGGAATACATTACTGTCCGATCTGTATGGAGGCAACGCTCTGAGGTGCGTTACGCGCCGTTGCTAGCCTTTTATGGTAATTTGCTGTGCAAAAGCAGTGCAAAATTACCATATATGGGACGATTTGTAAGCAAAAATGGCTCTGCGTTATGCGTTATGTTGCTACCATACATATCGGTACAGTACAGCGCACCTAGCGAGGGAGAATCCAAAGAGAAGAAAGGCTAAGGATTCCCACGCTAGGTGTGGCAAACATATACTAACTAATAACATGGCCGGGTCAACCGGGGCAATAGTCCCTGGCCCGATCACATGCTAAGTCCCACCTTGATGACGTAGTTGGACTGGGATCTTGTGTACCCAAAAGTAGAACTCTGGCATAGTTTGATGGAGCTCCACAGGAATAATGTAATGGGACTTGGGCAGAAGTGCCCAAGTCCCTTTGCGTCATGCTGCGCAGAACAGGGGTTCCCTTGACACAACTCAAGTAAAAATCATATCCGTAGTGGCTGGTCGTCAAATGATCGAGATACTTCAAATTGTATTCGACCACGTCAGTATCCCGCACACCTTCTTTGAGCGGGGTAATATACACCTTACAAAACAGCCCAAAGAGACAATCAATAACATTTTCGGCTTCGTCCGATTGGCTATTGCGGGCATTAGTTGACAATCGAAGCCAATATGAACATGATGTCCTCAATCCTTCTTTCAGATTGGTGACCGCAGCCTTTGCGGCATTAAAAGAACATGCAGCAAGAATCCAATTCAGTAAAGTCTCTTCGAATATTGCAAATGATATTACTTTGAATACAGGAATTGTGGACGTCGAGATCGACACAGATATTGATGTGATGTTCAACTGCCCAGGAATCCCCCTTCGATCCGGCTCGCAGCGCCTCTTCACGAAAATCATCAAAAGTTTGACCAAAATCCATCATCGAAAATCAACGTTCATAAATCTCGATCGTGTACGATCCGCGGTACAAGAAATATCGGAATATGCCCCCACAGATGAGGCTATATGACGTTCAATTAGATCAAATACACTCCCAAGACTTACATGGGAATTCTACTGGAAGTGTATGCACGAAACCTT
This sequence comes from Favolaschia claudopus, assembly GCA_037176885.1. Lineage (NCBI taxonomy): Eukaryota > Fungi > Basidiomycota > Agaricomycetes > Agaricales > Mycenaceae > Favolaschia > Favolaschia claudopus. The sequence continues at coordinate 47,093 of JAWWNJ010000213.1, forward strand.
CCGTGTCGGAGAATCCTGGTCGCATGTAACACATTCCGAGTGGTTCGGAGAATGCCACATCTGCAACGTACCAGAGACCCTGGAACACATAGCTCTGGACTGCATCGCACCCGAGCGAGCTATTATCTGGAATTTAACTCGCCAACTGTGGCATCTGAAATATACAACCTGGCCAAAATTGAACTGGGGTCTGATTTTGGGCTCAAATCTGGTACGTTTCAAAGCACCATGTGGAAAAGGCTTGCCAGAAAAAGGTCGGTTATTCGCAATACTTGTGTCTGCTGCATGGCACGCAATTTGGAGACTACGCGTTGATCGTGTTATCACGACTCCAGGTAAAATCCACTCTCCTTCCTCGATACATAATCACTGGCTGAAGTCAGTGAACAAGATTCTCCAACTCTGACCAATAAGGTAAAATTTGACCGCTCTTCTGTCGACAAAAAGACAGTCTTGAATACTTGGAGCGGCCTTCTCATGAATGAAGAGTCCCTGCCGGATGACTGGACTTACTCAGAGGGGGTTTTAGTGTTGACTTTGGTTTGACTCGGATTGACTCAGATAAGATAAGCGCCCACCGCGGTCCGCGCTTACAAATTGTGACGATCTTGTGACCGCCTGTCACAACTGGTTTTCGTCGCGGCACTGTGAATCGAACGGTAAACATGTTGGGTATGTGGACAATGGTCCACATAGGAGGGTAAGCTTGCTTCAGTGCGAATGGGAATTCAATATCCTAGTTGAATACGTCCAATTCATCCATATACAGTAGCTAATCTTGCTAAATTAATTCGGGCAACGTTACTGGCTCGAGCAGTTTTTCGCCCGATTTGGGTAACCAACTTATTCAGTTGATGAACCTCAAAACCGCCTCAGTAACCGCCCTCATAGTCACCTTCAAAACTCTTCTGCTCCTGATGAATCTGGTTGCAGTGACTCACTGGCAGCGGCCCTGTTTTTTCCGGATTATTAATTTTGACAGCTAAAGCTTATACTCACTGGATACATAGTGGTAGGTATATCTAAGACACTGGTAGTAGCACAAAGTCTGGTAATTTTTTTGAAGTTGCTCAAAGCATTCCCTGAGCCCCGGCACTTGTGACAAAGTGCTTCAAGTGCTTGTGACCTGAGGAGACTCGGTGTTACAAAACTGGATGCTTACTAGCACATGAGGTTCAAACAGGCCAATTGAACTTGAGCTGAGCAAGAGTTGAACCAAAGTTGAGCTAGTGTTTTCCTGGCTTGGCTTGGCCCGAAAGCCATGGCTTTGGCCTGGCTTTACCTGGCTCTGGCTCAAAATTTTTGAAGCCAGAGCCATGGGCCAGCGAAAGCCAGGGCCAAGCCAAAGCCGCTGGATCGGGCCATGGCCTGGCACTAAATTTTACTTTGCTCTATTTTGACGCGCCATTCAGGTCAATTAACATTATTATAGCCCAAAGATACGATACTTACATTAGTGAAACTCGCAGAGCTCTTCCCTGATGCTCTCGCGGCAACGTTCCCTCGTCGACGGTCAGTGGGAACCTTCCTAATTTGGAAGTGGCACTGACTTTGTCGTCGAAATTTGTAGTGTTCGACGGAAAATTTGCAGAAGAGTGTTGGAAAACGGTTGTGTGCAGGTAATCTTCGCCTCAAAGTGACCTCCCTTCATTACAGCCGTTTGCAAAATTGATGACAGTTGGCAAAAAAAACATATATAAACAGCTTTGTAGGCAAAAATGAGATGTCAGCTGTGTGCGGCAGTACGGCGATGATCAAAACAATTACCCATGCGGCGGCCCATGATTCAAAATGGGGGTTATGTAGAGGGATGTGCTGCCTTGTTTCTCCGGAGATCCAACAGTAGTCGCTGCCGTCATTTACATTGCAGGTCCACTTCGCACGGAGTTGACCGATCTTGTTATTTATTTCGGTGTTGGCAGCGGAAATCCCTTTCTCCGACGGGATCTATAAACTATTAGAGCGGTCACGCCGGCTCAAGCTATGAACTTACTTTCGATTTCTTCTTAGACTTAGCGGTGGGCTCAGACTCGACCTCATTTGAATCGCCATCACCCTATGTACGGATAAATTAGCGAGGCACGGGAAGATCGACTGAGACATACCTCAAACACAACATTTCTTCATCTTCTTCATCCTCCTCCTCGTTACTATCCTCCTCCTCCTCCTCCTCATCACTATTCTCATCATCTCCCTCTTCCCCAGCATTCTCCCCATCACCTTCCTCCCGGGTAGCGCGCTTCGCAGCCGCTTTTCGTGTCGCAACAGTTTTGGCCAGATTGATCGGAAACTCAGACTCGTCTTCAGTATTTGCAGGGTCTTCAGATGCAGCAGTGGATGTGTTAGGAGGTATAAGGGTGTCTGAGGATGGGGCAGAGCTTTCTGTGGCTGATTTCTTCTGTCCTTTAGCAGGTTTCTTCTTCGGCGCCGCTTGCTTTGGGGGTGAGGATTTGGGTTTCTTCCGTGTTCTTTTCGGAGAAGCAGGGGTATACTTGGATTTGGTGGTAGGCTTCGTAGCTCTGTTAGAGCTTCTCGGGGGCATGGTAAAGCAGCAGAGGTAAGAAATCCGAGCGCGACAATGTGAAGGTTTTACTGGCCGTGGCCATCGGCTTAAATCGGTCTGGCAACCGATTTGCCATCACCCTTGGAATGGCGGTGTTGCCCGGCAAGATCAAAAGTGACGTCACGTGACATATTTGGCGCCCACATGGCCCACGTGACGTCACTTTTTTTTTTTTTTTTCTGGGCGTTTAAGCAACGTTTCTCATTGTGAGTCGTCCGCATGTATATCTGGTTGTTGACCAGATGTTTGCCGGGAAGTCGTCCACTAGGAGGAAATGCCATTATGGGGAAGCTTGCTTCCCCATTCATCGGTATAGGGCTCCAAAATGCAGATGCTGACAAATGACTGGGTGCTTTGTAAGCACAGCTGTAAGCACTGTGCGGGCCTTTCCTCAGACTTCGGATATCCAATGTCGCTGTCGCTGTCATGTGACTTCGGACTACGCGCCGAATGTTTCCGACTCCGAGTGCTCAACAGTTGGAATCCGCTGGAACTCGACGCCGAACGGAATTTAGGTTTTTTATGATCAAAGAAAATTCAAGGGCTCAGAGAGTGTCGTTTGAGTGAGGTCTCACAATCAACTATCTGATCATAGATAGACAATTCCACTCAAACTTCCAGGGCAAGCTTTGGCTACTGGAAATTAATTCAAGTTAGCATCAAGTTAGCATCCGCCCAATTCGCATCATGTCCCCCATTAAATTGAACTCTAAGATGCAGCTTAGGACTCCCGAGGGGCATTTAACGACGCTCCATGGCCACTTAAAGCATGAAGATTGTTGTAGCAAACGATTCTTTACACAAAACTCATAAATATGCATTGGTATAAATTTTTAAACAATCCCAGTTGAATGGCCATGGGTCAATTTAGACTCATCAATATCCAATATCGCAACATCGTTGTTTATCGACGTTCAAATGATCGTCCCGTTCAAAACAACGTTTCAGAACAGAGAATTTTTGGTGGATTACAGCGGAATCCGCTGGATTCCATCGGAAATCGTTCCCGCTCGATTCCAATGGAATCCGTTGGTTTCCGTTAAAGTCCAACAGAAGCCATTGCAATCCGTTGCCGGGTTGCCGATATACAGTGGATCGCGGCGATCAGCGCTGGAAATCAGCCGGTTGCCAGCTCCGCGTGGACATTAAACCCGCGCCGGGAAGTTTTGACAACACGCTCCCGTGCATTTGCGCGTTTTTTTTGCCTCTTTCTTCAGTTAATTCAACCCATTTGTACATTTTCTGGGCTCAGGATCTTTGCCTCAATGTAATCAGATTATTTTCCTCCAGCTTTTCCTCCGTTTCAGGTGAACTCCCAGCCAAATTGAGCTTCCGAGTCTTGTGCAGGGTTTTCAAAGTTTGCATATTTCTTCTATGCTACAGTTGCGGCGAAATCAATTTACTTACCAAATATGGAAATTCTCATCAATCCCTTCTTTTCCTCCGAAAATAATGGTTTTCTCAAAGGGCAAGGTGACCAAAATGCGTAGGGACTCAAGCCTGCATGTCTGGTGTAGAAAAATCTGGGTCTTTGTGTTGATTCTGCCGGGCCAGCCGGAGAGTTTGTTTAAAGAAGTTCAGCCAAACCTGGTCAGAAACATGACAGATTGGGCTCGTTCCTGTGCGTAGACCTATTCACAGCAAGGGATACATACCATCTATCCAATTTTCACCTATCGGTGCGTCAGTTTTCTGTGCAGTAGGGCGGTTCTGATGGGTTGGTAAGTAAATTGATTTCGCCGCTATGGTAGTTGGGTTTCGGGCGCCGGCCCGGACGGCTGGGGGTTTTCCACCCCAGACCCCGACCGCTGCGCGGGGCTTCCCGCTCGCCGCGGAGGCCCACTGCGTGGTGCCAGCCGCGAGGCCTTCTGTGATTACAAAGACTGATACATCACAGGGTTGGGCGTGGGAACCGCCGGGAACTGGTGACAGAGTCACATTTGTGACAAAGTTCCCGGCGCGAGTTTAAAATCCGCTCCGCGTATATTACTGCCTACCTTACCTACGGGGCAACCCCGCCATTCCAAGGGTGATGGCAAATCGGTCGCCAGACCGATTGAAGCCGATGCCCTCGGCGAGTACTGTAGCACTTTGTATGGGTGAAACGTAACGCGTAACGCCCGCCCTGTTTCGTTTAGACCATCCGATTGCTCCAGAGTTGACAATGAACACATAACCAGAAGTAGAACGAGACGTATCTCTGTCTCCATTCCAATTGGCATCACTGTATCCCAGAAATTGCATGTCCATGCTGATGTCGGCCCCGTTGTATACAAGTTCCCAATGACGGGTGCCTTTGAGGTATCGAAGAAGTCGTTTTGCTGCTGCCCAATGAATTCTCTTTGGCTTCGCACTATATCGACCAAGTACTCCTACACTGTATGCAAGATCTGGTCGAGTACCTAGCATGGCATACATAGCAGACCCGATTACACTTTGATATGGAACAATAGCTCCACCTTCGACAATAGCCATATGGGTAATGATACTGTCGTCATCAGGGTCATTCTCTGTGAGAGGGGTTCCAGTAGACATAGGTGTGAATACAGGTTTGCAGTCTGTCATGCCATAGCGAGAAAGGACTTTGTCAATATACTGACGCTGGTTCAGTGCAATGGTGCGCTTCTTACGGTTTCGAATGATCTCGATCCCAAGGAGGTATTTGGCTGGACCCAGGTCTCGCATCTTAAAAGTAGATGAAAGCATTCTTTTGACTTTGGAAGAGAATTCTTTAGAAGTTGCAGCAACAAGAAGATCATCAACATAGACCACAACAAAACTAGTCTGTTTGCCTTCTTTATAAACATAAAGGCAGGTCTCTGAATTCAAGCGATGAAATCCGAGTTTTAGAATCTCTGTGTCAAAAGTCCTGTTCCAAGTTCTCCCAGCTTGTTTAAGACCATACAATGATCGCTTGAGTCGCCAGCAGTGACCTTCTGGAATTTCAACACCTTCCGGAGGCATCATGTAGATTTCTTCCTCCAGTTTACCATTGAGGTAGGCTTGTGAAACATCCAGCTGATCCAGTTCTAAGTCGTATTTGGCAGCAAGAGCACAAATGATGCGAACAGACTCAAGATTGGCAGTGGGCGCAAAAACTTCTTTGTAGTCAACACCTTCTTTCTGAGTATCTCCTCTGGCAACGATTCGGACTTTGTAACGAGCAATTTTGCCTGTTTCATCCACTTTGACTTTGGGAACCACTTTAGATTTAATAGGCTTCACACCGTCTGGTATGGGAACAACATCATAGACGTCATTTGCTCGGAATCCAGCAAGTTCCTCTTCACCAATGTACAGCATCAGGACCCTGCAATGCCTCTTGCCAACTAGAAGGGTCGAGAGGGTTCTGAGCCAAAAAGGCTTCTTCAATAGCTATTTCCGGCGAAATAAAGCCCTCGATTTTTTCCGACAGCCGGTTGCAGTATGAAAAATCGGTCATTCCGAGGCTTTTCTTGGTGCCGAAAACGCGTTTTCCCGGCCGAGGGATTTCCCCTTGGGGAAGGGAAAACAATGACCCGCCGTGGGAATTTGGACTGTTTTGCCATCACCCTCGGAATGGAGCCTAACCACCCAACCAGTGACTTTTTGGGCCTTCGGCAGTGATAGTATAAGTGAAGCAAAAAAATGTAAACAGAAAGAATTGAACTCACCACCTCAACAATACGAATCTCCTATCTCTGACACCTACGAACCTCTATACTACACAGCAATTGTTTGACTCCTTTCTTTCAGCATGACATTACGCCCTCGAACCTCGACGACCCACATTGATCTACTCACTGCGTTCCCTAGAAATCTAGTCAGAATCTGTCGAGGTAGTTCAGGTAACCTAGACATACCTAGAAATATTCTATATCGTTACCACTTCGATAGACGTTAGTCGAGCTGTGTCCAAGGTGAATCGGAAGACCTGGGGAGAGCCTAAGCCGAGGTCGGCACAGATCAGGTCGGTCAAGGTGTGCCGATCCGAGTTCCCACGACCTCGACAGACGTCATTCTTCTTCTGTTGCTTCCCAAGACCTTCGCCTACAGAATATTAATTGCGTCGCGCCACTGTCGCGCCTCATGGATTCGGGGCCTTCTGGAAATGCCGTGAGTTGAATCATATATTATTTCAGTGCTTGCCATGATCCACTGACAATACAAAGAATAATTCGCGCTCGGCTCAGCGTATCAATGTAAAGCGAGAACGCGAGCGAAATTTGAGGCAAACCCAGGAGCCTAGCGCGCCCGCTGTTTCCGTCGGCACTTTCATGGCCGGATTGAAACGCCGCAAAGTTGAAGTTCAGGCCACCAGTTCGCGTCTACCCGAATTTCCGACCATGCCCGGCTCGTTTCCCGCACCGCTTCCTCATGACCAGGACATGCAGATGGATGTCGATTTACCACCCGGTGACACTGTTCCCCTCCAACAAAGCTCTGCGGACTCCACCCTCCATCCTTCAGCTAGTTCTACGCCGGAAGAGCTTAGGCAGCCGCGTGAATCCGAGGCCGAAGAATCACCGTATTGGTTCTGGCAGATAATTCTATTCACTACTGCTTGGCTACATCTGCATTTTCACCTTCCACACCGTGGTTGTGCACTTCTGCTCAAGATTCTTCGTCTCATCTTCGTCACCCTCGGGCTTATTCAAGCCGACCATAATATTCCCATGACACTTACTGTAAGACGACATTCAAGAAACTCGGTGTCGAAGAAAGTTTTGAAATCCGCGCAATTTGTCCCAACTGCCGTCGAGCTTATCCAGAGAATTCCCCCCCTGATCTTACTTGTTCACACTGCGCCATCCCCCTTTTCAAAACTCCGGCTCCTTCCTCGGCTACCCCATCATTACTCTCGTCGACTGCACCGAAGGTGGAGACCAAGCCCAAACCTGTCCTCCAGGGACCTTTTCTCCCTCTGTCAACCCAAATAATCGAGTTTCTCAACCGGGACGGCAACGAGCTTGCTTGTGAATCCTATCTCACGCGCAAAACAGTGGCAGGAAAATTGTCAGATATTCACGATGGTGCAATTTGCCAGTCGTTGAAGGCTCCGGACGGGCGCAAATTTTTCGATGCTGCTGATGATCGTCCCGATCACGACGAATTACGAATTGGGCTATGTTTCGGGGAAGACGGGTAAGTGAAGCTCTAGATAAAATCTTCGAGTGCTCACCTTCGTCTCAGATTTTCATTTACTCGCACCAACGACGCTGGGTCGCATTCAACCGGTGCGGCATCTTTTTGTGTGACAGCGCTTCCTCAGCATAAGAGGTAGGTTTCTGTTTGTGGCATATTTGCGTCCCGTTTACACAATAGCCAGATACAAGCCCCGAAATCTATTGCTCACAAGCCTGGGTCCTGGCCCACACGAAGAAACATGTGACGAGTTTCAACGAACCATGGCGGCAACCGTCACGGAACTGCTGATGCTCTATGACGACGGTATATTAGCGAAGACACCAAAATTTCCGAACGGTATGATTTCCATTCAAATCATTTGGCTGTCTATTCATGCATTCCTCGAACGTAGGGCGTCGAGTTCGAGTGATTCTCATCTGTGTCTGCTGTGATCATCCCGCTATGTGCAAGGTGGGAGGCTTTTCCGATCACAATGCCAAAAATTTTCCCTGTACTCGGTGCAAAATAAGCCACAAAGATATACAGACGGCAGCGGGAATGAAAGTCGACGGTATTTTGTCTCTCAGATTTACCGTCTTCCTATAATTGACCGTATGCAAGGTTTCCCAAGTCGAGATAATAAGGAGCATCGCAAACATTCCGACGAATACTCGAAAATAGACGAAGATAACAAGAAAGCGCGGGACGCATTCGCTGGCAAGCATGGTACTCGTTATTTTGAACTCAGCCGACTCCCCTACTTTGATCCCATCCGCCAAATTATCTGTGATCCCATGCACTGTATATTTCTTGGTGCGTGCGGCTCTCAAGTGTTCTTTCAATCTCTGCTAATCCTAAACAGGAATCATGAAGACCCAGTGGCTTGATGCATGGATCCGTGATCCGGCTGCACTGCGTAAAAGAACAGAGAAGACTGCCCGTGAGCTCGACCAGATTCATGAATATTTAAAAGCAGTACTATTTTCTATGCGATTGTCTCACAACATTCTGTCTGACTCTACCGCCTCTAGTTGGAAATGCCTGCATGGGTAGCGCGGCTACCAAATCAAGTCGGATATGCATCAGGCGGTAACTTGACGTCCGATGAATGGAAAGGTATGCTGCTTGTGGTTTGCCCTTTGATCGTGAGTCGGATTTCTCCTTGATTTGCGTGGAGTAACGCAACCACAGCTTCCACACATATGGGCCGAATGGTATCCCGTTGCCGCCGCAGATCACGAAAGGTCGCAAGAAAATTGGAAGAAGAAAGAGAAAGCACGAAAGGCTCGTCTTGCAAATAACACAGCGACGAAGGCTGATCGACAGGAGACCCCGCCGCCCAAACCCATCCGAATGTTCGAAAACGATCCTGATTTACTGCTGAAGTTTGCAGCTTGTTGTAAAATAATATTAGGCGGCACGGTTGACGTAGATTCTCTACCGCGGGCCCAACAGCTTCTTGAGGAATATCTTGCTGGCTTCCTGGAGGTACGCCTGATCTTTCTGTTTGTTATCTGTCTTGCCCATATTTTCTATTCAGAACCACCCTTCGCTCGTAAAGCCCAACTTTCACTACGTCACACATATTTTTCAAACCATCCGCGACTTCGGACCGGTCTATGGCTTCTGGACTTTCTTGTTTGAGAGATTGAATAAGCTTCTCAAGAGTTACGACACTAATAATCACGGCGACGGAGAGCTTGAGGTCACCTTCTTCCGTGAATTCCACCGCGACGCCAAATTGCGTGAACTTGCAAGTTTTCTTTTGTTCAATGTTCGGTTCAATTTACCCTGCTGATTTGCATACATAGCTTGAACGACTTGCAAAGAAAGAAAGCACGGACGGACTGACTCCTGAAGAACAATGTGCGGTGGAGAGCGCCAGGACGATCCTGGCAACCGACGGCGATCAGCGAGGCACAGTAGCTTCGATGGCGAATGAGGTCGAAGAACTTTCAGCCGATTGTACGTGTCAAGTTCCTACTTTGTGGAAAATGGCTCGAGGGCTGAGCGTGCATTAGTGGATATTAGATTTTCACTCGGTCTAGCGGTAACAAAAGAGCTTCCAGTCAAGTACCAGAATGCTCTTCTTGAATACTACAACACAACCTATCCCGACATTCCAATCGTTGCCAGAGACGCCGTGGCGGTGGATGTTCAGAAAGAGTATTTTCTCCATGCATCAGCTCAGGTCCACCCTCATGTCATTCTCGATGGCCGACGAGTGACCAGCTCTACATCCCTTACTCAAGCTTCAAGCTCAATTGTACAGCTTGACGCTGCCGGCACAAGATACGTCGGTCAAGTTTTTGATATAATTACTCACCGTCAACCCGGAGTGGACAAGTCCCAACATTTGCTATACATGGGATGGATGCGGCGGTTCAACAAATTTGATATGTCCCCTTGGGACCCATAGTACGTCGTAATTCAAACAATTTTTCTTGGTTTTCATTATCGTTGCCCTTCTTGACAGCCCAGAGTTGGAGGTTTTTGCATGGGAGCATGGCCAGTTTCTACGTCGCGGCGAATCTGGCCCTCCCAGAATTGTTCCTGTTTCTTCGATTCATTCGCAAGCATGTCGCCTCACTGTAAATCAAAAGGCTCAGATATTGGCAGACGACGATGGGTCTGACTCTAGCGATGAGGGGGCCGAGTCTTCTGACGGGCCGGCGCGCAAAATCTGGTTCACGGCGGGTCTGAGTCGAGTGCGTTGTTCTTTTTTCTGCTCGAGACCGGAGGTAATAACTTTCTTTGCAGGACGTTGCCGTAGTTTGAATTCTCGGACGTACTATAGATGCTACAAGTCGTGCTGTGATTACAAGCAATGAATACTACAATTGAGAGCAAATTGAGCTGATTTTACAAAGTATGCATGCGATGATAGCAAGAGTGATGCAGGGTAGCAAAAGTGAGAAAGAGGAATTACGAATCGCCGAATCCTCTAGGGTCTTTAGAAAAAATCATGACCGTCCCCTCCAGCTCTTCATTTCCAGCAACGTGTTCGTCGTACCAAGGCTGCGAGAGCATGAAAGGATAGAGTGTGCTCCGAGGTATACGATTGTGAGTGTTGCCGAAGTTCACGCGAGGGACTCGCCCGCGAATACGTTTGGTCTTCTTGTTTTGAGTCTCACGTCGTTTGTTGACAAGTTCATCAAGGTCGTTCTTAGTCTTGCTCATCTAGAACAAGGAATGGGACGGAATCAATTTTATAGAGAGAAAATGCACCTCAACCGACTGAAATCCAGGACGAATGACTTCCCATACATCGTTTCGTTGCTGGGTCGGCCCGAGATGCGCGGCTTTGACTAGTCGACGTCGATGTTCATCTCTGGTGTCCTCGTCGTCAGCTGAGGGAGCAGATATTTCGTCAGACATGAAGTCGGTTTCGAGGATGCAGATCGGGTCACGCTTGTACTTTTGTTTGTAGTCCGACACCGCTTTAAGACGGTTGGCTTTGAGCTACGTCCATATATTAGCCGCAAACTGCACGTAACTGATATAACACTGACCTCCTTCCTACGTAGCACTTGGCGGTCCTTCTGAGCAGCTTTCTCTTGTTTCCGGCGAACCTCAGGATAGTGCTCTCCCTTCCATTTCGATTTCCAGCTCCGAAAGTTAGTTTCTGCGAATTCTAGAAGATCTTCACGTGTGAACGAGACGTTAGGATATCCGAGAGAGTATGTCGAGCTAGTTGGGTCCTGGGATAGCCGTCGTTTTCGAGCCTTGGTGAGGTACAGTTACACGTACACGTTGTTCCGTCCACACAAGATCGGCGATGCGGTCAAAGACTTTGATGTTGTCGGCATGGGTAACAGTAGCAGCAAAATTGTAGCGTAGTATAGTGTGCGTAGCTTGACTGGAGGGAAGATCAGATTCGTCGTCGCCGTCGTCGCTGTCTGAGTCCGAGTCTGAAAGTCTTCCCGTGATGCGTTTGCCTTCGTTCTTCACCTTTTGCTGACAACAAATTCAAAGACATGTTGTTCGTAGAAAGACAAAAGACGCACCATGAGTAGTTTTCTAACCTTAATCTGCTCCTCGCACAACCCCGCAGACGACTTCAGCACGTACGGACTTGGTTTTTGCTTCCGTTTCCGACGCTTCTTTTCGGGCGCGCTCTCCGAGTCGTCTTCAGTAGCGCGCTTTTCGGCCTTCAAACGCGTGATTTCCTGTTCTAATGCTTCCAGACGTGATTCTGTAGACTGCTGTGGTTGCGGTGCTAGCATAGGATCGAGAACAAGCTCAGGAGAAGCAGAGGCAGGTGGTGTCGGTAACTGCGTCGGCGGAATAGTCTGAGATTGGGAAAGGAACTGGGCGAGTGCATAGTGCCATTGTTCAGGAGATAGCTGAGGACCTGGAGGGTCGTTAGGTCCGCTTGTAGTAGGGAATAGGTGGGCCATCGTGGTCGAGAGCAAGACGCGCGGCGACGTGACAGACGTGTTGTGTGATCGTGTAGACAATGACGTGTGCCGAGCCTAGCCCACAACACCTGTACACATCTCGGCACAGACATCTGCCGAACTTGCCTAATTCGCGTCTTTCCAGCTTTCTCGAGACTCACTCGGCATACCTAGTCTAACGACGACGAAGTGGTAACGATATAGAATATTTCTAGGTATGTCTAGGTTACCTGAACTACCTCGACAGATTCTGACTAGATTTCTAGGGAACGCAGTGACTGTAGCCTTGTGTATGGGTGAAACGGACTTTCGAGCGTGACCTGAAACGCAAGGCGTGAAACCAGAAACGACCTGGGAGTTACGCGTGACACCTCAAGAACTTTTCAAAATAGTGGCTAGAAACGACAGTTCTCGGGTAAATATTGATTTCGAGCTTACAATGACTGCCAGGACCTTCTTATCTGGGTGAAAATTAACTTGAAACTAGGATTGAAAGGGAATTTTGTCAGTCCCGACCGTCCCACTGTCAGATACAGGCCAGAAATTCAGCCAGGAGCATTGCTATGGAATCCAGAAGAAAATTCGAACAGCACAAATAAATTCAGCAGCAAAATTGGTTTTTATGTCATTTCTGTGTCACGCACCTTTCAGTGAAACCAGCCCTGCGTTTCGCGTGACGGTTGAAACGAAACGGAGTCTGCGTGACGCGTTACGTTTCACCCATACACAAGGCTACAGTATAGTGAAATATATTTGATCGCCGAGGATTCTGCCGCGATCAAATTCCCTTATCGGGTGCGCACGTTGCGGCGGAAAGTCAAAGAGTGCATCTGATGCATCTGATGCCACCCCCCCAAAAAATTGATGTGACCCCAATCATTGCATCAAAAGTTCCAGAAATAGGCTGTTCTATTTTTAGGCGTGGCATCAGATGGCGCCGCCACTGTAACACTTCGTTTGTTTGCGCTGTGCTATACACAGTTCATACCGAAGTAAGTTACCCTGCTGACGACGTTCCCCGCCACCTAAGTTATTCCGAAGCCCCACCGGAGCGAAGCTTGCTACTTAAGGTACAACTACGGCCAAAGTATGGTGAAACAGCCTACAGGGTGTGGTTCCAGCCTACAGGGTGTGGTTCGCACGTGGGATGCCACGTTCAACTCTGCACTCCCTCTGAGCTACTTAGCTTTTAAGATGTTCTTTCGTCTCCGTGCCCTCTATCACGATATACGACATATCATGAACCTCAACTCGCTACCTCCTCCCTCCCCAATGTCCCCTACCATGGCCGCTACTTTCTTTCCGATTACTGACGAAAATCGCCACCAACCTCTTAAGCTGTCGGCTGCTCTCAGCCACATCCCCTTCGCTGTCAGTGTCTATACTTCTCTCGTCTTGCAGGCACAGATGGTCGCAAGCGGTGACGCATGTGAGAATTTGCGCATCACCCAGGTTCAGTACTTCCAGCGCGATGTCGCACCTTTGCACGAATACATCGTATACTCTTTCGAGGACACCAGAAAATCTGGTGTGACCAATTACATGCTGGTAGAGCGATGGGGCACCGACTTTCAGCCGCCAGACAAAAGCATGGAAAAGATCACGTTGCACACGATAGAGGCTCCTGCCGACGGCACCTCCATCGCTGAACCGATCACCACGTTAGGAATTCGTATGCTTACCGCGCAACCTCGCTTACCACTTGCTTAGTAGCCCAACAAACGAAGGTCGTACCCCCCTTATGGCCGTCGCTGCTCGTCACTCGATGGAGGCTTCCAAAAAGCGCACCACGTCCGTTGCCGACGACCGTATCATCATATCGTTACGACGCGACCCTCTCCATATCAATAAAATCGAACCGGGCACCTCGACCTTACTAGCCACCATCACAGCTCCAGAACAAAGCCAAATTTCAGTCGCACATGTACTGTCTCTCGCGTCTTTTGTGTCCAAACACAGCCCAAACTATGACCTGCTGGAGTCAAATTGCTACTATTACGGCCGGGCCATTTTTGATGTCACAAGGACCATCATGGGGCGCGAAGAATCGGACGTGGTCACCGCTCCGAGTTTTCGATTCATGAGGTCGGACGCACTCCAGTGGCAGCTGAGTCACGAGGTAAAGGGTCTCATGGCAGAGAAAGCCAAAAGAGTGTTCAGTGCTGAGGGGGTGAGGCAGCGTTTCGAAGCCGCCTTCTCAGAATTTGTCGAGAACGTGCGGCAACAGCAAGAGGTGTCCAGGCATTTTTCTCCTTCGTACATGTCGTTAACACAGTCCGCAGGTGAATAACCGGCCTTTGGTGGGTTTTTTTTTTCAACGTACTGGGTAATGTGCGAGGAAAACACGAAAAAGAATTCACGGAGCAGGAAAAATATGAAATTAGTGGAAGAGCTCGAAAATCCACAATCTAAGTAGACTACAAGAAAAAGCAATGTATTTGAATTCAGAACGGCTCTTACTCTATTATTGCATAGCCTGAAATGTGCATTTTCTCCCGTTATCAACGCCTCGACAGTCCTCGGTACGTTGGCATTTGCGGCACGGAACTGTGCAAGCAACCTTGCAGAGCAAAATGTCACTGTTGCCTGGACAAGTTGTTTCGCGGCACCGGCGACATGAGCGCATCTTCCTCTTACGTTCCCCTTCAGGCACAACCCGCCTCTGACTCTGTGTGCCACCGGTACTGCTCCCTCTATCGGAAATCTCAGCTCTCAGTAATTTATATAATAACTCAATCACGAACGGGTTGGATTGCGGAGCTTTTTCACTTGAACTCGTGGAAGATGCCATCCCGGCCGAGAAAGATTGCATTCTGTTGATTCATCAGCTTCAAGAGACGAAGAATCATATAATGGAACTGACTGCGAGCTACCAAGTTGAGTATTGTCATGCGACGTTGAGACCGACGGTGGAATCAGCACTCGACTGGCTGCAGGTACTGAGATGGATGAAGATTTCTCCCGACAAGATGTGCCCATAGTTTCACGAGGCGGCGCATGAGTTGTTGGACTCGGAATCTGTGGCCGTGAAATTGCAAGTTCGGTGGAAATTGAGTCTGGCAGAGACGGGTTTTCGGGTTCAAATTCAATCACACCCTCTTGCGGATGCGAAGCTGTTGCCGTCCCGAGAAGCGAGCTCGGAAATGGTAGGTTACTGGTTTCTTGAAAGAGTTGTCGTGTTTGACGTGCCAAATCAACCTTGGCAGAAATCAACTCCTGTGATGCCCGTGCGTTGTTAGTCTTCTCCCAGGACTTTGCGAATGAAGCAAGAAGGTCTGCGGAGACGTAGAATCGAGTTTTCCCATCGGCAGTACTATTCCACCGGTTTGCAAAATTCTCGTGGCTTATTTTGCGCTTGCCAGAGACACTCGCTTCAACGACAAAATCTCCGACATTCGCAAAATAGTACTTCCGTGCCTCCGGGGTGGTGGGAGGGACTATCGGCAATGCGACACCTTGACGACGTCGGAGCCAGTCATTGTTGCCGTTGAGTTTGAATCTTTCGACTGCGTTTTCGTCATATGGGGCCATTCCAAGCCGGGTTCGAAAGGACTCTGGTGTCGGATTTGATGTCAGCGTGAAAGAGATGAAGCAATAAATCTTACCTGGAACTTCACATATCCCAAATTTTTCTGTCGTACGCTGGTACAGATCCGCGTTCAACCAATCCGCATATGAATCAACACCGGGCACAATGTCCGCAAGATAGTTCAACAAAAATGATGTGCGGTTGATGAGCGCAAGATCGTGGTGATATTCCCAATTAACACCAAATTCATGTTTTGCCATTGCCTTGAGAATTTGTATCAGTGGAACGAGAAGAACAAGAGATGGGAAAAAACGGAATATACCTGAAGGTTATAATGTGTACGGTGGTCAGTAAGCGAGTTTACTGTCAAGCGGGGTGCAGCTAAGAAAGAAATTAGCAAAATGACCAACACTGAGCTAGTAGACTGAGCAACATACCATGAAAAGCCCCAAACTTTCGGTAAATATCACTATGCGGGCCGCCTTCAAGCTTGTTTGTACCACGACGGCAACTAAATAGTTCAAGCCCATATTTATCAACCCCAATTTTCTCGTATAGAACAACTCCTGCCGGGTCAGAGAGGTATCCCTCGCGAGCAAGATCAAGCACAGCATTCGCTTTCTGTCGAGCCACTGCGTTGAAAAGCGGCTCCCCCGATTTAGCATCCAAGGCCCCGCCGAATATGTTGAAGACATGTTCAATCGCCGGCACCAAGACGCTCGGAGGAGGAACATAGCGAGGGGTGCGCTTCTTGATCCAACGGGGATTCCGCAGTAGCATGACATCAAAATCTATCTTGAATACCTTGCGGCATTTCTCGTCAACTCGGGCTCGGATGGCAGGATCCCACCGCATCATATGATCCCGAAGAGTTTGCAGAAAGACGGCGCGCAGTCCATGGGACGATGGAAGCGGGATCATATGGAATGCATGAAAGATGTCTTTCTTGATCCGGGTGTAGCATTGTTCAGCGTCTTCCGGTGAAGTCATGATCTTGTTGAGCATATTCCAAAGTCCTTTACCCAGCGGAGAGGCGTCAAACCCATCCTCAAAATGGTTATCTGGAATATGGGTATGTGAGAATAGGCTCCAAAACATAGAGGAAGAGATTAAACCTATTCCAGCTTCGGCTTGAGCTTCAAGCAGTTGTGTGCGTAGTCTTTCATCCGCTTGCTCCTCAGTATCAGAAAGCTTATCGTCGAATTCTTCGTCTTGCCCTGCTTCGTTTGAATCAAGGTCTGTTGGTTCGGTATGGTGAAAGAGGGCAGGGTCAAGCGGAAGAGGTGGAGACGAGGTGCCGGGTGCGTGTTGTGTCTGAGAAACTATCAGGATGGACAAATATTGAATATACGATAACGTACAGGTTCAGATAGTTCACGTTGATCAAACTGTAGCAAAGAAACTGGGCTAACCAGAGCGAAAGAAGAGCTGGGAGAGTCGGATAAAGAACGAAGGTGTGAGAGGGTTAGTGCACCCGCTTTGGTTGTACTTTGGGCACTAGTATTGCTTGCTGCGACGTGGAGAACCGCTGCAGCCGATGGGATAATGACTGAATCAATATCAACGAGTACGCGAGATTTTGTAATTCGGACACCAGCATATGATGAAGTTTGAACGGGCGAGATTTTCCCGTATGCAGTGATTTCCCCTCCCTCTCTAGCCAGTAGTGCAACCCGAGTTCCAGGCGGTGTATTGTACTCCACCCGCTCAAGCGCGGCTGTCTCAGAAAGCTTTTCGAAAATCAATCGAGAGGTAAACACGTCGAGGGCCGCGTAGTTGATTAGATCGGGAGCAATGACTGATCGCTCCCAATCCTCACTCATTCTGAGTGAAGGGTCTTTCGAAAGAAATAATCCAAGAAATTTCTCGGCCAGTGTGTCTAGAGAACCTGAATCTTTCTTTCCGATAAGTGCTCGCTGAATCGCGAAATGTTTGAGATCAATTATGTTGATCGTTTGATTCTCCAACTGCGTGAACTGCTTCTTTAGCCTCGTAAAGTCACCCCGAATGGATGAACCGACGAAAAAAACCCGCGGCGAAATGAAGAATCGCACAAGAGATGCAGGGAGCTTTTGATAGCGATGGACCTTTGAGATGTATGGTTAAACCACCGGACTGTATGAAGTAGAACATTGTTTACTTACTGGGATAATATATATTGTGTCTGGCTTCGAATGTGGTGCAATTTGGATTATTGATACTCCGACTTTTCGTGACACGTTCCACTCGGCATCCAAACTCACACAGATGTGAAGAGAGGGGTCGCTATCGAGAGGACCGACAAGGGAAGAGAATGCGTCCTGGATGAGCTGAAAGCTCTCTAATTGGATCACTTTTACATTCGGCGGAAGGACACTCGGCTTCAGGCCGTGAGCAGTAGCCATCGGTGTCAAATTTTGCCCAAGAGAAGGGAAAGCAGCACATAACATCCCTTTATCCTATGATGCGTTAGTTTACGAGTCAATCAAAGAGCAATCCAAATTCGAACTTTGACCGGATCATCTGAATATGCAATAAGTGGCTCGCCCAACCCATATCGCTTCGCAGACGTAGCGATACCCATCAGCGGCCCAATGCGCTCCTCTTGGCTTTTAGTCAGAGTTAAAGCTTGCGCCCGAATGAATCGTGAAGTCATGCATGTCCAAAGGGCAGCAAAGAGTGGAACTCCATCTTCATTCGCAATGTGCTTCACAATCTATGTTCCATGAGTGTCAGCCGTTATCTACACAGTAGGAATAAAAGATAACCTTGAAACTGTCGTCGAGATCTGTTTGGTCCGGTGCTAGACACGAGGTATGCTGATCGGCGTCTGCTTCATCGCGTTCAATTGCCTTGTTGAGCATCGCAGTGAGGTAAGAGATGCTTGGTACGAATCCAGCGTATCGTTGAGGATCAGCAAAGTCCCCGAATGCTGGGATGACGGTCGCAGTGCCAATATTATGAAGGGTTGCCTGAGTGCTTTTTCGCGGCGACTGGACTCGGAGGTCTCGCTCACGCTCACGCTCGAAAGCCGACTCGAGATATTGCAGCATCAAACCATTGTAGCGATGGGTATGCATCTCGAATAACATCGCGCGAAGACCAGAGGGGCCCATTTTATGTTGGTTCCCCACGCGCGACATCATGAGTAAGTTTCGAGAAAGTCCCGACTTCCGGGACAAGATTGCGGGAAACGCAAGACGAAGGTACTCGGGGAGGGAGCGCAGGAATGTCTCACTCCACCCATGAAAATACGACTTACAGCCATCTCGGCAGTAGTAAGCCCATGTAACAATATAGAAACAGCTGTCCACGTCGACGATACGTCGCGGACGAAGAGCTCCATTCTTCTCGAGAGCTGCATGGCACTTTGGGCACTTGAGACATGAGACAAAGAAATGGGGGAGCCAAAGGAAAACGCGAGGCTGGTAAAGCGACGGGGGATTAAATTGCTGGCCCTCCAGCGCAAGAACGGGTTCAGGAGGATGGATCCAGAATGATCCTGGAGAAGTACTCTTGCCAAAGCTCCGCGGCCGGAGAAGCTTGGTACCCTGTTTCTGAAACACCAACGGTTGTAAGTTATGGTTTCGCGGAAGAATGTATATAGCCACGCGGGCATGCCCTTCGGCTGTGTGAACCAAGCTGTCGGCGAAGTCAGCTATCAGTCACTTGGAGTAACGAAGATCACACGAACCTTTACCACCATCTACCACCTTCTCCTTATTCCGTGCTCCCCTAGGCTCGCTCTCATCGTCTTCGTTCTCCGAATCCATGTCTTCATCGTCGCTGTCCGCCTCGTATGCGAAGGTTTCGCGTTTGGAGAAGAAGACATCTTATCGTAGATTGAGTATGACGCGAAACGGTAAAGAAATGCGGGCCACTCACGCGCACCGGATTTCTTGGATGCGTCCTTCAGCTGTTCAGCAGACAGCAAGGTGTTGGATGGTGGTGGTAGCGTACTAGCAGATGTCGACGCAATTTGTGAATGCTCTGGTCGAAGGTGAGCAGGCTATTGAATTGAAGTAAGTCCTAAACACGTACCTCCTAACGCCTCGCGCTCAATCCGAGCTATTTCTTGTTCTGCTTCGGGTGTGAAATGGTCAAATTCGAAATATTCGTCGTATTTGTCTGCCGAGTCCATTGACCGAGTTTGCTGTGTTGTAGAAGCGGCTTCAGCGGGCAGAACCCATGGATTTTGACGGGCCGGAGTCGGAAGGGTAGCCTTTGCGGTATGTGCGGTCT
Organism: Favolaschia claudopus; assembly: GCA_037176885.1. Lineage (NCBI taxonomy): Eukaryota > Fungi > Basidiomycota > Agaricomycetes > Agaricales > Mycenaceae > Favolaschia > Favolaschia claudopus. The sequence goes on from JAWWNJ010000213.1 coordinate 66,912, forward strand.
TCTTTCTCTTATTCGGCCACTGATTCACGCTCTCATCTGTGTACCAAGTCAGGTTGGTGATTATATGGCCCTAAACTGTGATAACGCACCCTCTGAGTCTGATTCTGACCTTGGCCGTGTCCTAGGTCGCCCTCGCGGTGGTGCTCCTTCCGGGCGAGGCCCGTCCTTCGAGCCTTTTGGCCGTCCGCGCTTCGGTTTCGTTGTCGAAGAGGTCGACATTTGGACGCGTCAAAACGCGTCAAAACGCCGAGGAAATTCAGATATTGGCTTAGAGACCTTGGATACGGTTGAATGTAGCAGCAAGAAGTGATTTAGACGAGCTGAAAAGACTTGAGCGAGACAAAGGAGGCGGTAGTGAGGTGATTGATGGCATTGATGGCATATGTTATCTGCTCGCGTGACCGAATGTTATCTGTTATCTGTATTCTAATGCCTGGTTGAATCTCGAATGGTAGAACTTAGCCGCAGAAAGCTGCTTAGAACTCATTAACAATACTATTAGTGCATGTATAGACATTTTCAAGCTCTCAAACATATGGGAATTCACGGGAATCGGCGACAAAGTGACGGCCAGAAGATAACATGTGGCTGTGTTGCAGATAACACCCAGCTGATCCGGACATCAACCTTTTTATGCGGTGGAGCGGTTAAGCTGTCGCCGGCTGCTCGGCGAGGGCACGCACCAGCAATCACAGGTAAACAACTTCTGAAGAGCCAGAAACCGGACAAAAACCGTAAAACAGCTGTAACTTTTTTTTAGATCTACATAGGTACTGTAAACAGCATCTTTTAATCAACTGTTGGATGTGGATTCGGGTTGACAGTGCATATAACGACTCGGAAAGAGTACCCGAGAGGACATACGTCGCTCTAGATATGTAATAAGAACGCACTCCGGTCGGACCCCCGCGGTAAGTAACAGACTCCATATCTGTCGAGGTACGAGACACAAGATACTGGGGCGTCTGTCTACGAGAGACTACCAAAGCGGCACGAAACACTCGCTTGCCATCGAGAGCAGCCGTGTACTTATGCGAAGGGGACTCTGCAGTATCTTCTTCCTCGTACGATCGAGGGAAAGGGAAGTCACACTGCAGTTCGTTCACCAACGTCGGATATCGATTGAGGAGATCAAGGGAGGCAACACGCAAGGCACCGATCACGCGGGCACCCGCTTCAACCTGCGCCATATTGGTGGAATGTGCATGTAAGGGAATACACGCAAGCTGTTCAACGATGGGAACATCAGTAAAAACTGCTGATGCAATCGTGAGGTATGGACCTTTCGACAAGGTCAACAGCTGTTTAGGGCTAGAGGAAGTCAGACGGACCTGATTGACAGAGGAAAACCGTTGGAAAGTTGCAACGCTGTGTCGCACCGGCATTATGGCACCGCCTGCATTGTTCGATGTAAGTTAGTAGCGAGTGATTTCGATGTTGGGCTCGACCGAAGTGCTTCCCAGTTCGTTTTTCACTTCTTGCAGATAATAAAGATATATGAGGTTTGAGAGAATGATCGCCAGCTGGCCGTCGTTTGTATAGCTATAGATCACACCGGGCTCGGGTCTTGACGGTAAAATGGTGCCCAGACAATCGATCAAAGCTGTTTGGCGATCCATTTCTTTTGTAAAAACACGCATCATTTTATTGCGTAGTGCGTAAAAGTCGAGAAAGTCCTGAGCAGTGGGGTGCATGTGGGCCGGAGATCCGATAGAAGTACAGCCTCAGCCGGGCGTCCAATCAACATTACTCGTTCCGACTGTGGTTTGGTTGCCTCTGATGAAGGCGACTTGGACGGGTTCAAACGGAAGTAGGCAGTCCTTCGGGTTGTCAAGTCAGGAAGAACATCGCCAGCCTCCTCTTCACCTGCTTCCACTAGATACTCATCAACAACGCCTGGTGTCTGGAGAAGAGAAAACTCACCCGCGTCGATAATAAGATGAACCACAGCCGGACGCAAGCCCCGTGGAAAGGTGTCAATAAGGCGCTGGGATGCATCAACTTCCATCAACGAATCGAGGTCTCGAGACACTGTGGTGAGAGAGGCCGCAGCGGAGGTGCGTTGGGGAGCGGTGCCACAGGAGATCCGTGAAGGGCACTGGGGCAACTCCGAGATGAAGAGATATAATCAAGGATGGACCACCAAGAACCTACCTTGTAGACACTGGCACCACGCCCAATGCTGTCGACCGACGCGTTGAATGTCGAGGTGAGCCTCTGCAACGTCTTCGTTCGCACGTCAAACACATTGATATCAAACTGTTCACCTGTACAGACCGTGGTTCAATATTGGTTCAATACATAGTCTTGCCATATTTGCAAGCTCTCACGTAGCGCCGTCACAAGATGAAGATCAGTGTCTTGACACTTTGTGGGGCGTTGCCGTACCACATCAAGTGCCGCTGGTCCCTTGTTCTGGGCCTTGCTCGCAAGTCATGGCCCTGTCGAGCTCTGGGCAAGTAGCAGCTGAGCGCTGAGTCTTGATCCTCAGTTCTGTTAACCCCCTGTTTTTTCCTGGTGTTCTTTGGGTGGCGGAAGCGAAAATCAGATTCGGCTGAAGTGGAGCTGGTGACGGGAAGCAAAACAAAGGTAAGCACAAACGAATGAGCACCACTTGATCAAAACCCGTATACTATTGTGCCCAATGGGTATGAATTCTCCCATTGGGTCAGAATTCACGATTTCCTGCTCCCTCTCTTTACTTTTTGCCCCCGGAAATTTCCGGCATGTATTCTACCAGTATCAATGCATAATTTTACCAAAGGGCTTGAGGATTCGTGATTGAAATATGTTTACCGGGACATCAAACTCAGTGATCCCGCGACATATCCCAATGTTCTGACTTACCTCTTCACTGTTTAAACCCGGGAAACTTGGAGAGAGCTCATATAGCATACTAGATACTTTGGACAAGTTCAAATTGTTTAATCGGTGCGTCGTCGTCGCGCGCTGGAGGGGAGGGTTTCTGAGCGTGACAATTTCAAACTCCGCTCGCTAAACGCGTCGGCACTTATTTGCACACGCCGTGCCGTTTGTTGACCGCGTCCCCGTGCATGCCAGATGTCGACAAGAAGGAGCAGAAGATTCAAGACGCGTGCCGCCTCCTCTCTCGTCGCGTCAACAATGGGCAGAAACCGGACATCAAGAATCTTGCTCGCGAGCTTGACTTGCCTTACACTACTCTTTACAATCGCTTCACTAATATCCACAAATTGCGTACCGAGGCAATACAAGCTCAGCTATTCCTCTCCCCTGCCGTCGAGCACAACAAGACCAATTTACTGCGCAAAATCACCTCTACTTCATTCGGAATTAACGTTTCATTTAATATACAAACTAATCTTCCGAATACGTACCAAAATTACTTACATCCTTATACTCGAGTAGCTCTTCGTAGTACATAGTAGCTTGATAGATTTCTCGGTGGATTCTAATTTGCAGCTGTTTTGCACTGTTTGTTGCAATAAATGACTGCATTTCCAATTTTCTTGAAGTTCAAGAACATGCCCTCGGACGGTAGGTCATACTTGAGGATCCATTTCAGTCCCTCACTGCTCGAAATCTCTGATTGCATCAATTTCCTGTCATCATTGGACTGGTTCAATTTCAACCATCCCTCCTGCACGGACCCAATTAATCGCGTGGCCGTTCAAAGATGCTAAGAGCAAAGAATTTAGCTACAAGTCAAGTCAAAGTCGGTGGTCTGACTCGACTTGACTCGACTCAAGTCGGCCGTGTCAAGTCGACTTGAGAGGCTTCAAGTCCAAGTCGCGGCAACATTATATGAGAACTGACTCTCACTGCTTCCAAGATGGGGAAAGACGGTATATTCACCTGTAACACTACTATGAGAACTGACTCTCACTGCTTCCAAGATGAGGAAAGACGGTGAGAGGCATGGTCACACGGTCACGACCTAATATAGGTCGCGCCGTGTCACACTACACAAAATGTCCGTGACGGCTGAACCAACACATGTTTCTCCCCAATTATATCGCTTTTAGTCAGTAGCCCCCTTGTCCCAAGCCAATCAATTATAATTTCTGCGGCTCACCACCGCGAACGCCTCGAGCTTGAAATTTCCACGTCCTTCGTATGGAAACGCGGATTTCAGACTAGCAGTTCTGCAATTTCAGTGCGAAAGACTGGGAAAGCTGCGCAGCGTCAAAAGTTCAACTTTGTGTGCATTTGGCAGTGACGGCAGCACTCGCTCCGTCTCGCCACATTTCCACCATCCGAAATTTATCGCCACCGAGTTCAACCTCGGCGGACGCCTTGTCTAATCCTCGGGTTTCAATTCGTTCCACTCTTGCCAAATCACATATGTGTCTAGCTCTTGGCTTCAAAGTCTGCTGCATTGTGATTTCGCACCTGTATGAGCACTTCTTCGGTGGTCCTCCGCCTTCCCAAAACTAGAGCTCAGATAAATTCGGAAGTGCCCCTGTCTCAGTCTCCCCTTTCGTCTCGTCTCACCATCATGCCGGACTCTCTATCTCTCTCTCATTGTCTGCCCTATCCTAAGCAATGTAAACTTGCAAAATGACGGTAATGTCGAAAATTAGAAGAAATTTGGTGCAATTACCTCTGTATCCTAATTTGCACTACTTAGTCACTACTTAGTCAAGTGGATGAAACAAAGAGACATAAGGTACTTGCTTGATCCAGGTTAAATCCCACCGAGAAACAATCGGCACGGCCTATTATACGTTGCATGGTCGAATTGAGGTGACGAACTCCAAATTCGGAGCGACAGAAATGGTAGTTGTAGGGCTACAGCCAGCGGGAGTTATCCAGAGCCCGGAGGGAAGAGACACAAGCAGACAACGACGACGCGATGAAGGTGGGAGCACTGACAGGCTGGATGACGCGATGCAAATGACGATACATCACCGAAATCAAACTCCGTCGGTATTTTGCCGCGAATTGATGAAAAGCAAGTCTGAAACTCGTGTCACGACCGATACCGATTTAAAAAAAGGCAGAGAGATTTATGATAGACTGTGAAGCTCCCTAAATTTTTCTGGATTTGTTTGTGAAAGATGCATTGATAAAGAAGTTATTGTCGATATCCAGTGGCAGTGTGGGACTCCGGCTTGAGAGATGCTCTTGGCGATTCTCTCCGTTTCTTTTTTTCTTTTATTTTTGTCCACCGACACCGGTATCGAGCCGAGAATAGGGGCGCGGAAACACGGGCACGGCTTATCGCCGGATATCGGTTGGCCCAAGGAGGCCCCCGGTCACTACCTATGAGGTCCGTCGTCGATAGAGTAAATCAAGCTCCCAAAATCGCCCAATTTCCGGCCGAAAAATAGAGTAAAACAGCCATGTCGGGCTGAAATAGAGTAAATCGCCCGCAGCGCGAGAAATTTTTTGAGAGAGAAGTTGACCTAGGCACAAATTACCGGCCAGAACGAGGATGTTGGGCAGCCGAAACCAACAAAGATCCGACGGTTTGAGCTCAATTTCGCCCAAAAACGGTCAAAAATCGTCCATGAGCGACTCCCGGGCGAAAAAATCGGAAATTTGCCCCAAATGTCCGTCGGAAATAGAGTAAATCAGACCCTCGGAGGGCCAAATTTATAGAGTAAAAGAGCCCGAATTCTGGACACCATCCCGACGGACCTCATAGGTAGTGACCGGGGGCCTGCCCAAGGTTGGCCTCGGATAGGATCGTGTTGACTCAGAAAATGCACAAGTGACGTCACGGACGTGCTGAGCTTTTCTCCCTTTCCTGAATTTCGTATCAGAGTAGCGCAGAATATGGACTATATTCTACGCATTTCTGTTGTAGCTCTGGTTCCTAGCGAGCTCTAGATCTCCAGCTTCCAGCCACCCCGGTATATTTTACGGTGAAACTAATGCTGCTTGAAGGTGCTTTCGCCAACGAAAACCACTCCACAAACTTCGCACCTCAGATGCACGGCTTGCTATGCCTGCAGCATGATATGCTTACAGAGCCCCCCTATTGTAATCCTTTTTTGGGGCGATTGAAGCTTACATCAGCACATATCGCCTTTTTTTCTTGATCATAAGCAACGTGCCTCTCCTTAACATGAGTTTGGATCTTTCCAAGAGTCTCTTGTCTTCCACAATTTGCCCAGCCGCACGTCAAGGTTGCGTCTACCGATACATTAGATTTATGTACTATTTGAAAAATAGTTGCTGTGAATAAGGTGGCAAGAATAGGTGAAATCGCGAGCGAGGCTGTATCGGGGGCTTGATACGGCCTGTTCCGGAGCTTCTAGCTGGTGACTCAATAGCTGACTCAGCACGTTTTAAACTGGCCGAGAGTGAGCAAGAAGGCCACTCAGAGGTTCCTGCGGGAAACATGGGGAGTGGAACGAGCGGGGACAGTGTAGGCAGCGTTTTGGCGATTGGAGCCGTTAGTGGCCTTGACATGGGTCCGCGACCGGAGTCCAAACTGCAGCCGTAGTTGAGCGAGCGGACGGCAAGGGAGGAGATTATAACTTACGCCGTGTGTTCTTGAATTCAGCATTTCACTGTAATTTTTCCCATCCACCGGCTCGTCAAATAGGCAGCAGTTTTCGAAGCGCACCAACGAAATTCTGAAAGCACAAGAGGACCGAGGGATAGGAACAGGTCTTGAGCGCGATACACGGTGGCGAAGTGCCGTTCCCGGTGCTCGAGTAGCAACGAGAAATGCGAACAGCGTGGGTCCCGGTCAACGGTCTTGTATTCTTAAATTGGCATGACTGATGTTCCTGTAGCTGCTGAAAAAGCGCTGTGATGTATTTCGCGAACATAACTTACCCGAGGAACTTGAATCTGCAAGAGTCACAGCTTTGACACCTCTCTCCGCCGCCAATTATACTGAAAGTTTAGGTACAGGCTATAAGATCAGGGTCGCTAAGGGTGAGAAATCAAGTTAGACTTTCATCCCCCCCACTGACGTCTGGCAGTTTTGAGTGTGTACTCGAAGACAGGAGGGGAAAATGGGAAGCATGCCTGGGTTTCCGACTGTTCGAACATCGCGGCCGCATCAAACATCCCTGCCCAAGTATATGAACACATAGGCAGCGGCCGCCAGTTTCGGGCTATTCCACAAGCATTGCGGCAGCTTCATGTGCCCCAATTTGCGCTGGTGCCGTCCAGTTCTTTCTTGTGTCTACTTAGCCACACGGTGAACTGTATACGAGAGTCCACGACCACGTTATAAAGTCCAATCGCTCGGTGCCAGAAAGAAGTGAGGTGGAGGTAAAAAGAAGAAATCGGTTGAAGCTGAGAAAACAGACTCCGATGGCGAAGGATCGGACCCAGCGCGGTAGATGAAATATTGACGAATTTTGGACTATTTTTAGGCAGGCCTGGTTAAAAGTCCGGATAAAATGTGGGTCAAATTCGGATAAGAATTACCCGATTTGGGGTCCGGAGGAAAGACCCCTGGAACTAAGTGAGTTATCTTAGCTTTTATCAGCTTGTTCTCGATCTTATCTTTGACAGACGCAAGTCTGAAGCCGACGACAAAGAAAACAAATCTCACAGTGCAAATGCGACGAACAAGCGACGTAAGCGGCGTAAGCGGCGGGACACTGTTCTTCAAGACATCATCACCCAGTGCGTCGAGGACGATCAGGCCGCATTGGAAGCATGTGCGAAGCAGGATCAAGAGCGACACGATCAGCAGATGAGTGTGCTTAACAAATTAGCGGCAAATTAGCCACACTCATCTGCTGATCGTGTCGCTCTTGAGCGGCCTGATCGTCCTCGACGCGCTGGGTGATGATGTCTTGAAGAACAGTGTCCCGCCGCTTACGTCGCTTGTTCGTCGCATTTGCACTGTGAGATTTGTTTTCTTTGTCGTCGGCTTCAGACTTGCGTCTGTCAAAGATAAGATCGAGAACAAGCTGATAAAAGCTAAGATAACTCACTTAGTTCCACGCTGACCTTGCCGCTCGCGACCTGAAGCTCCCGGTAGAGTTGAGACGTCGACGAGTTTGGTGCGGGGTACGAGCCCCTTCATCGACGCGTCTCGGAGTTCGAGACCGGCCTGCGTCTCGAGATCCACTTTTTTTCTGTGACTCGGATATCGCTCCGCGAGCGTCGTAAAGGGTAGTCAGCTCGCCCAGAAGCTAAAGGTGTCAGCGAGGGATTTAATACGATGTATGGTAAACACAAACCTCTACGTGCTCGTCTATCTCTTGATTTGTACCCGTTATGAATATCACGGGCCTGCTTTTTCTGCAAATCATTGCTGAGTAGAGGATAACTTTGCATTGCACAGAGACGCACCTTGGATTTGTTCCGCAGATAATTGAATCGCGCTTTGCAAGCCTCGCCTGTGCGGTCAAATTTTGGATTTCCACGGGTAATCTCATCCGCAAGGTCTCTCCAACCAGCGCTGCGTTCTCGGCGTGGAAGCAGGAATGGGCGACTCGCATCGACTTGACTGATAAGGTGACGGTCTTCCCAAGCCTGCCACGGAGAAGCCCGCGCATTGCGAGCATTGTACGTCTCCTCCTCGTCCTCTTCCTCATCTTCCTCTTCCTCTTCCTCTTCCTCTTCCTCTTCCTCTTCCTCTTCCTCTTCCTCTTCCTCTTCCTCTTCCTCTTCCTCTTCCTCTTCCTCTTCCTCTTCCTCTTCCTCTTCCTCTTCCTCTTCCTCTTCCTCTTCCTCTTCCTCTTCCTCTTCCTCTTCCTCTTCCTCTTCCTCTTCCTCTTCCTCTTCCTCTTCCTCTTCCTCTTCCTCTTCCTCTTCCTCTTCCTCTTCCTCTTCCTCTTCCTCTTCCTCTTCCTCTTCCTCTTCCTCTTCCTCTTCCTCTTCCTCTTCCTCTTCCTCTTCCTCTTCCTCTTCCTCTTCCTCTTCCTCTTCCTCTTCCTCTTCCTCTTCCTCTTCCTCTTCCTCTTCCTCTTCCTCTTCCTCTTCCTCTTCCTCTTCCTCTTCCTCTTCCTCTTCCTCTTCCTCTTCCTCTTCCTCTTCCTCTTCCTCTTCCTCTTCCTCTTCCTCCTCCTCACCCTCGCCCTCGTCATCCTCCCCCTTCTCGCTGGACTCGTGCCCGGTGAATGTCCTAGCCGTTAATCAGTAAAGGAGCGATACAAAAAGAGAGAAGCGGGAACTCACCAGTTCCTCTTGAAGGTCTTCAATCATCTCAGTGACTTCAGCGGTTGGCATCTCGTGCAGGGCTCCGGGAGTGATGAGCTTCTTCGCCTTTTCAAACTTGTCCGAGCGGCCGCGCCACCTAGACCAGAAGTCTATACGATCGTTCAGGTTGATACGAGATGCCGAATCGGTGGTGGGCTTGGCAGACGAAGCCGCCGACGGTGCAGCAGCCGGAGTCTGTTTAGGTGCAGGCGTCGAAACGGAAGGCGAAGTTGCCCGGGTGGGAGCCCTGGAGGCACGGCGAACAGATCGAGCGGCTGAGGCAGGTGGACGCTGGCGGGGGGTGTCTTTATCGGAAGCCATCTCGCGGATGAGACGTAGCGAAATTAGCGGGCAAGAGAAGTTGATCCCCAGCGCAATGCGCTCAAGATCGTCGCCGGGTAGAAAGATAGAAAAGAAGGGCCAGAGGGAGCGAGTCAAGGGGGTGCCCAAGTAGGGGAATCGGTGACTCAATTCTCAGCATCCCAAGGGCGAAATTAAGCTGCAAAAATGGTGTCCAAGGCACCGCAGGGGCCCCTTCCTAACACATAAATAACAGGTGTTTCTGGACCTCAATTGTGAGAAATGTAATTTACATGTTAATAACAGTGTTATAAAGTACCTGTTATATAACACGTTGATTCCTACACAGCGCTAGCGGCACTTGATGTGTTACGGCAGCGCCCCGCAAAGTGGTGCTCCTGGCTTTGCCGATGACAGAATCTCGCTCCGGAGCAGCTTATTTCAAAGAGCTTTCGGGACTTGCTCGCGCATGAACCATTTTATGACCGGGTTTGTGTTCTCGGGGTGGATGGAATCCATCTACTTGTGGAATGGGGGTTGGAGTTTTGGAAGGCCTTCAAACAGATTGTGCTCGACTGCGCGCTGGAATCCCTATTATTGGTCTTACGGCGACGCTCCTCGGTGATCCCAAAGTTTCAGATGCCATATCTGACCTTTTGGGTGTAAACCGTGGCGAATTTCATTTGGTGCAGCGCTCTAATGCTCGGCATGACATCCAGATCTTGTTCCGACAACTGCATTCCGGAATCGATGGACGTAAATTCCCCGAACTGGCGTGGGTTCTTCGCAACCAAGATAAAACTCTGATCTTTGGTCGCACCATCTCGCTGGTCTTTCGACTCAAAGTCTACCTCAATTCCCTTTGTCTCGACGATCCCCACCGCGACTTCCGAATCCGCACTCATACTGGGCTTAATTGGCCTGACGACAAAGAAAAAACTTTGGCAGACATCGCCAACGAGCCTGGGTGCCAAATCATCATCGCAACCAACGGATTGGCACAGGGAAACGATATTCGGGTCATCGAAACAGTGATACAGGTTGGTGAGCCTGAAAGCAGCGAGATGTATGTACAAAAACCAGGTCGAGCTCGTCCCACAGTTCAAGATCCCCGCGCCATCTTCTACATCTCAGCTACCCGCATGAAGCTCGCAGCCAAAATCGTCCAGCAGACAGACGGATGCCTAAAATGCTGCGGATGCTCGGAAAGCAGCAACCAGCAAGAAATCTGTCCCGGCGATGTCTCGTTCGGTCACCGAGATACTTACGGCTCCGTGCAAGCCTGCAGAGCAGGACCGTCAATTCGGTAACCCAGTCGACCCCGACATCCCTTGCTCCTGTTCCACCTGCGCAGCTTCCCCACTTCCCTCGCGTCCACTACAGTGTCTATGCAGTGGATGTATGGTGGCGGACCGAACTTCGTGACAAGTCGGAGTCCCAATTTGGTAAGGTAGCCGAGGACCCCTGATAATGCCTTTGGAGCCTATGGTGCGGTTCACTTAGTCACCACCACTTTGTGACAACCGTTATTACTCACCCGAAAAAAAAAAAAAACTGATTTCTTATTCCTCTTGCCCAAATGCTCATTTCAGTAAGAGAAACACTTTCCCAAGAGGGATTTTAAGTTAGGGTAGATCTGACTGAGTAATAGATTTTTCATGGTGTTAAATCGGGACTGCACACCACATATGCCTCATAAAGCTGGTAGAAGTGGGTTGGGAGGATTTCTTACCTTCCATATGCTGCTCAGAAGGCACATTGTAAGCCCTTTACATTGAAACTTACAACAAAAGAGTGATATTTGCTCACAGATTTGGCTGTTCTGAAGGCAAAAAATAGGCAACAAAGTGCATTTTTGTAAAAATTTTCGCCTCCGGCGGATTTGGGACTTGCACAAATGTGGTGGCAACTAAGTGATTCGCACCATAGGTTCCGAAAATCCGAATCCATTTATTTTGTCCGGACGAAAAAAACTTTCCCACGGTTTCTGAGGCGGCAGAAATCGCGTTTTCTAGCGTCCGGTCATTTTCGGTTTTTTTTTGCTCCGAAAATTTATTATTTTTTGTCCAGACGCAGGTGGCTAGCCTCTGAAGGCACTATCAGGGGTCCTGGTAGCCGCCATCCACTCTCGGGAGTGTTGTCCCTGATAGCTATACCCGGCCCGACCACTTTATCACATGTTGATCCGTATATCTCTTCCTCACCTTATATTATAACTATGTATTGTAATGCCGGTGCCCGGCTTACAGAAAAGGGGGAGCTTGCGCTAATTCCGTCCAGCCTGAACAGAAATGATCTTGTGAGAGGCAAAGTTTCGTTAAATCAGCCTTACATACACAACTCAAGCCATACTTCTTGTCTTAGTGCCGAAGTCCCGGTAAAATCTGCTACCATAGAGCTGAATTCAGGAATTTGTGCAATTTTGACTGCTGCGCAGGCTAATGGTTCTGATTTTTTTTGGGGGGGAATGGAATTGATGGGTGTGAACTGAAGTTGATGGTATGGTTGCGGACCGAACTTCGTGACAAGTCGCAGTCCCAATTTGGTAATTGATACTGTCACGTCAGTTTTCATTGAGACATCCTGGGATTGTGTAAATAGCACGAGCTGTGGGACCCGTGCCTTCGCCACTCGAGACCCCTGCACTGACTTGCTGCTTTCAAGGCCGACGGCGCCGCACTGCCGCTCGCTGCACTCGCCGGCGCGCGTCGCCGCGGGGATTCTCAGGCTTTGACAGAAAGTCACGGGGTGAATTTCCCTTTCTGGGAGCTGAGGCTGTGCCGTCCTCTTTTAAAGTATAGGATTGCAAGAAGGTAATCTACAAACGTACTGGAGCAAAACTTCGAAAAATCAGTTTTCCGTGTTTTGCACGGCAATTTCGCGCTTTTGATTGCGGATCACTCGGACCGGTGGCTGTGCAACAGCATCAATGTCGCCTGGCCATTGCCGATTTCTTGAGGATATTTCACTTTCACTGTGGGGTCCGGAAGAAGGAGTCCGGGGTTGCAGAGGCAGAATGGCAGAGAAAGACTTGATTACCTGCCTCAAACTCGCGAGTTTAGTACACACAACTTTGGTTTTTCGCTGTTCAAATTTCGTGTTTTGTAACCCTAAGTTAGGAGTACCTCCGATTCCTCTGAAACAAAAATTTCACCTATAAACCATACCCTAGTTCCTGCTAAATCTCAATTCCCGAAGGATTTTGAGCAAAATTGGGACTGGTCATGAAGTTTTGGCCGCAACCATATTCCTGCCTTTGTGGTTTCTTCGAACGTCGGGAGTAATTTCCTATTCATGCGAGCCCTTGGCTGAGAGTATTTCTTTATTGCACTTTCCCCTGATTGCGCCGCTGTACAGTAGGCCACTTGTCTCTATAAGGCTCTGTTTAACATCACGTATTGATGGCGTACCCGTGGGAGATCATAGCTGATGGCGTACCCGTGGGAGAGTAGGCACATTGCACAGCCATCCACTTTTCGGGAACCTCAGACAAAAGGGGGGAGCAAGCTCCCCCAATTATATATTCTGTACCTTTCCGTAGCAACGATAGCTGCCTTTTTGATCCCCAACGCTCACTTGCTAGTCTTGCGCCCACTCCGTTCCCTGCCTTTCAGTGTCCTCTGCTGAAATAAGCTCATATTTCCACTGCAGCAGAATCTCGATGCATTCGCGGGCGTAATTGTGAAGTCCAGCCCCGCGAAACGAAAAAATGCCCAGTATTTCACTGTGAGAAGTATTTGTCATGAAATTCAAGATCATCGTCTTGAAATTCAAGATTCCTGCCGTTTCGTTAGAATACACGTCATGAATTTCAAGACTGGTTTCATGATGCTCCAAAAGTTCTAAAAGTTACAAGGTGTGATACCGCACTCATATTCAACTGTGGGACCACATTACAGGATAATGCATATAATTCTCTTTCAAAAAGTGACATAAAAATCTTGAACCTGCATTCACGACGAAACATCACGAATTTCGGCCTCGAAAAACCAGCAAATTTTTGTTCAAGTCCTGCAGCCGAGCTGCCGAGTCAATGACGTCACTTACAGCATTGCTCCACATCCGCAGCACACATATGCTGCGGCCGCGCACGACGCCTCTTGTCTCCCCCCACCATGACCTCCCTCCAAGTCACCATTGTAGAGCGCCGCCGCCGCCGCCACTCTCGCCAACACACTCTGCTGTAACGGACCACGCCTCCTTCCCTACGTCACCGCCCTCTAGGATCAATCCACACCGCCGTACCGAGCTAGATCTCTCTGCAGTGCGCAAGACTCTCAAAGGATTAAGGGGTGGCGAAGGATGAGCCGGCATGAAGTGGTTGGGCAGGGTATTATTGTGAGTGATACTGCGAGAGTGCATTGCAGCTCATTAATGTGCTCTTTCCCTGTCGTGGTAATTTAGCTCTTTGATGACGACAGAGCATTCAGTGATCTGTCTAACCCGGTGAGTTGCTTCCCTTCTCTACCTCTTTTTCATTCTCCGTAGTGTGTTTCCGAGCCACGCAAGCTATTAAAGTACGGCTGATCGTGACGGTGGCGAGATTTTGAAGGTAAGATTATGATACTAGTAGTACTGCAACTGTATTGTCCAGTACTTGAAATATATCCTGTTTTATACCTTTTCCATGGAGGTTATTAAGAAATAAGGCGTCGGGATAGCTGGCTAGCTTGGTGGTACTTTGGGACGAATCATTGCGAAGATCATGACAAAATGTCATGAAAAACGTTAGGAACGGGCCCACAGTCGTTAGGAATTTTAGGACCCCGGATCATAACGTTTTGTCATGAAATCCAACAAAAGATCATGAAATTCAACACAAATGACGACGAAATATCTAACACAAGGTCCTGAACAACATCATGAATTTCAAAACCTTCCCTCTGCACAGTGTTTCAGTACACTAAGAACGATACCAGCATCGGCAAATGCAACACCGTGCTCGTATACGCAAAAAATGAGAGCGTCCCGCACAAAGTATTGAGAGTGCGCATGTGACGGGTAGATAATATTATTCGATATATTGTATATAGTGTGTGCAGCAGTAGTTTACCATTGTTTACTCTAGTCGGTATAGTACAACAATCTACATCTTAACCGCTCCCATCATGCTTTCTTAAGACAACGAACGCGTCGGGCGCCGAAGACCTCAAGATTCAATACAGAAGACGCTGGCTAAGCATCCGTACAACTGCTTGCCTCTCTCGGCTATGAGAGCCCAGCGTTGGGTGACAACGCTCCGATCCCGGGTCACAGGCTAGAGTTCCGCTTCGCGCGTGAACTCGCCTTATCCTGTGGATGTCTCACACCCACAGGAAGGGTAGAGGTATCCTCCCTCTATCCTGAAGTCTTCTAGTCTCTTATAAACAGACATTAGAATACAAAACTCCTCGTACCTGCGGTGTATTATAATAGTCTGTCACTTCCAAGGGGTTAGTGATTGGCGTGTCCCCTTATTATATAATCATAGATTTCTTACGTTCCATCCTGGTATCTAGAGCGCGTATTTACGCGCCTGATTCTCGCAAAAGGCTTTTAAATGACCTAAAATGCATTTTCGGCACTTGAAGCAAGAAAAAAGCTTGAGAAACGGATGAGATCTGGATGAGTTCAATTTGAGGTGTTCGCCGCCGGCCAAACGCGGCGAAGAGAAACAATACTCGTCTTTAGACTGCAAAATAGAAAATAAGCTATTCTAACCTCCGGGAGTGTAGAGAGACTGTTATCAATGCATCCTACCATTCAGACTATGGGAAAATGAGCGACCACGTAGTTGAAAGAGGCAGGAAGCGCCGTGGGAACAACCTGCCAAACGCGATGATTATATAATAAGGCGACCCTCCTATGACCTGGCGCGCGGTAAATTACAGACTAGAAGTATTCGTCTTGCGAGAAGCCAGGCTTCACAATGGTGGACACACAGGGAGGCTTCACCAAAACAAGACGAATTCTTCAAATTAACTCATCTACCTCCCTTCTACGATATCGAGAGGAATTCTACGTTGAGACGTTCGACGTCTCCGTTATTTCTGCTCTTAGGAATGGGACGAAACTCTTTCTATCGCCATTTTCGCCGCGCCATCACCCCACTCCCATTCTCCGCATGTCATCAACGGAAGCAAATTTCTGCTGGAAATGACTCTCGACTCTGAAGAAGGGAAAGGTAGCTTTTACGACGCTTGGACTAGTCGACGGGGACGCGAGAAACCTTTCCCGCGTCCAACTTTTACCCTGGAACGCCATACTCTCGTCGACTAACCGTCAAAACCATCTTCATTCGAACGCGCTATCGCTGTTGACTCCGCATGCTGCAAAAAGATTGGATCAATAAGACGGGTGGAGCTACGGAACGAGCATAAAAAGGGAACCCCTGCTGTTTTCCCTCCTTAACTCTTACCACCATGTCTGGCACCAGCAAAGGCAAGAACGTGCATTCTTACAAAAGAAAAGGTGAAGGTGTCGACAAAGGACCTCACCCTCCTCCTATCGTTGACTCGGAGGGTCGAACTCGAGCTGCTGGGGAGCGAGCGGCGTCGGGGATGCTCGCCGCCGGCACCACCATTCGCCCTACTTCCACCGCTGAGATCCCTCCAGGTGGTGATTCTCGCGGCGAAGGAAAGGCTCCGAATGCGACGACCACCACCACTCCCCTCGCCGCTGGTCCTTCGAACCGCCCTACCTCGACCGCTGAGATCCCTCGAGCTGGTGATTCTCGCGGGGAAGGAAAGGTCCCTGTTACGACGACTACCTCCACTGGCATCGTCTTCAAAACTGTCGACCCTAATGCCGTCACGCCACCTGCCTCTGACGACATGCCTCATCTCCAAACCGTCTCTGACTCCTCCTTATCAGGAGTCGAGTCGGTTACGATGCGCAACTTCGGGCAGACGTCTGAGCCTCAAGAAGTCTCCATGCCCCCAGAGGAATTAATTCAGCGCTACGGCTACCTCGCCGACGCTGCCCGACGTGCTGCTGAAGACGAAGCGATGCTCAGTAAAGGAGGAGATAACTCTCGTGGTTTGGGAGATCAAGGGAACGTCGAGCGCATTTCTGCGACTCCGTCCTTGTTCTCCTTGACTCATCCTCCTCCTTCTGAAGCCCAAGATCGTGCTTCGAACGATAGCGCTATCAGCTACGTGGCTGAAGCTTCAGGCGTCGCTCCAGGACCTAGGCCTGGTCTATTGAATAACGAGAGCATCTCTCAAGCTCTCTTGTACAACCGAGAGTTTGGGAGGATTTTCCTCTCTTATGGGCAGATCATTGACGTCTACGACGAATCGCTCTCGGCGTCGGTGGTGCGGTATCATCCAACGTATGACCCCTTCAAGGACGACGACCATTTGCTACCCTTTGGAGCGGTCGGCGGCGTGTTGCCGGGAAGAACTGCGGAGGAATCTATTGCGTTTCGCGACGTAATCATTCGGCTCACCACTGCGCACCGCCGCTGGTTCTGGGAGGATCTTGCTGAAGGAGTGGCGAAGATCACCTCCATTAAAATCTCTAACGATGATCTCGTCGGATATGGGGATCCTGATGGAACCAACCTCGTCACTTACTCCCTCAATCAGTTACACCTCGAGATATTCGCTCAGGCCGCCCTTGCAGTTCACCAAGTTCTTGAAGGGCTGTACGAGTTCTTGGATAAGAAACACAGCTCTCGTTTCCCTCTGGATCCCAGCTGGAAAATTCTTCGCGCAATGGAGGAAGGGTATAGTCGTTCGACTATTCTGATGGCTTGTACGACCATGCAGCTGAGGTTGGAGCGAGCGATGAAGCGAATCGGTATTTATGTCAATTCGGTAAAGAGAGTCTTGGGGCAGGAAAGTCTAGACACGTTGAGCTCCGTAGAATCTACGCGTAGCTCCGTGCGGGCCACCTATGATCAAAACTATGCTGGTAAAGAGATAGCTAAGTTGTTGATCAGACCCGATTACGCGGAAAGAGCGGACGACCACTCGGTGGCTCGCGACGCTGTCGTCTACGCGGCTAAACTGGACGCTACGGAGTATCGGACGGACTACTACAAACCTCGATCGGAGAAGAAGCCTAATGCCCCAGTGACCTCCCGTTCTCCTCCGCGTGGAGTCGAGAACGGGAAGAATTTGGGCACTTCTCCTATTCGTCCTACGCTTAGCTTCGCCAACGTTCCTCCGTCGCTCTCCGCAGTCGGCGCTAAATCCGTTAGCACTCTGCCTGGGCTAGAAAGAATCCCTAATACTTGGCAGATTCCGGGATCCATCCCCGCGCCGAATACTGTCGCGCCCGGTAAACAGGGTCGCTACCCAACTGGATCTACGATCGTGGAAGCGAATTCAGCGGAGCGCCTAGCCAAGGAGAAAATCGCGCTCTCTACTGCGCCCGGATTTCCCGCCGTCTTCGGCTCTACCGCGCCCAAGACTCCTCAGCCGCCCGTTACATGTTATACCGCCTTTAAATGGTTATACAACCCATAGGTTCCAAAACTTTGCTCCGCAAGGCGCCGCCGCCGCTAACCCGTTTAACGCGAATGGTGGTGGTACACCAGGACGCGGAGAAGGTTCGCAGAATTCTCACCGACGCCTTTCAGCAAACGGAACTGGAGACCCACCAGGAAGTGGAAAGTCTCCTTCCTCGCGAGGCAATGGAAGCGGCGACGGGCAAGGGAATAATGGCGGCCATGGAGGCGGTGACGGCGACGGAGGAAATGGCGGTGGAGGGGGCGGAGGACACGGCGGCGGACACGGTGGTCAGGGCGGTGGTAATGGCGGCGATCCCAACGGAGGAGGTGGAGGCCCACCTAACGGTGGAGGTCCTCCCTCCGATCATGGTCCCCTCGGCCTTTACGGGCCTCAGGAATGGCAGCTGAACAGAAAGTTAAATCTTCAGCTAGTACCTGAATGGGATGGCCACGGGAAAACCGCTATTCCTTACTTGAGTAAAATGTCAGAACTCGTTCGTCTCTCCCCTCAGATGATCGTTGATCTGGGGGCGATCGCTCCGCTCAAGTTCACCGACCGAGCGCAGGTGTGGTGGACCAACCTACCCGTGCATGTGCGCAACTACGTTAGCCAGAGCTGGCATCTGCTCCTGCAGGCGATACAGACTCATTTCCTCAATGAGCTGTGGCTGCAGGACCGCATGAGCGAGATCGAGGAGATGCGCTTCCGTCAGTATGGATACGAGAAGGAATGGCCAATGGACTTCTTGCACAGACGTACTCAATATAACGTCTTTCTCTATCCTGATCAAGAGGATGGTGCTGAAGTAGTTGACCGCATTCTCCGCACCTCTCCTAGCGTATGGAAAGGCATTCTCAATTCCGAGATTTACCCGTCGCTATTCGCCCTCTTTGCCGCCACGCGCCGCCACTGCCCTACGCTTATGGGCAACTGGGACACTGCCATGAAGCTTCATTCCTTGGGGAGTTATTATTCACGAAACTCGGCCCCCCGTCGCGCTCACGCTGCGGAAGGAATGAACGCCGAGACTGGGGATGACGAAGCTGAACCGGAAGATGAAGAGCGTTCTGCTAACGCGGGTTATCGAGGATTCCGTAGGACGCCTCGCCCGAGTAACAACGGGAATGCGACAGCCTCGTCTTCCAAGGCTAAGTGGCCTGAAGGGAAGGTGGTGAAGGGCTATAACTTCTCTCGTCGAAATGATAAGCATAGCCAACGGAAACCTCCCGGACCGTGCTTCGTCTGTACGAGCGGAAATCACTTCGCGCGCGACTGCCCCCACTACGGCGTTTGGGTAACGATGAAAGACGCGGATATGTTGGACACTGTGGTACCGTATGAAATAGAGAATAAGAATCATGCAGAGTACTTAGCTATGATCGCGGAGTTTGTCAATGCATCTGATTCCCTCTATTCGAGCGAGAGCTCTATCTCAGAGAATTCCGACAGTTATTTGAACTCGATTCCGGCAGCGAACAATGACGAGGCGGAGGTGTCCGCCTTTCATGTAGTCAAGGAAGCTCATCGCAACGGCAGACGACGAGAGATCAACACTAAAGCGATACCCTCGCATTTGAAGGGCAGGGAAAAGGAAGCGGTGGAGGTCAACATTCCCAGAGTCATTAGAAGGAAGGGATCCGAGTCACCTCGAAGACTTAAAATTCGAAAATCTGAGGAATCGCGGCCGCCGAATGGCGATGACTCGCACTCCGCAGGACCTTCTGTGACCATAGCGGGAGAAACGGTTTTCAAGGCGTTTCGAGCTCGATCAAACCCGCCAGGCTTTGATTCCTTAGGAGTTAAAGCGTTGCATATGAAGGTCGCAATAGGGAGTCCAGACGCCATGCCAATTAAAGGAAGATTGGATTCTGGTGCAGACATTACCCTAATGTCAGAAGAGTACATATTACAATTCTCTTCCTGGACTCCCGAAACCGCGTGAAGGATTAAGGATGAAATTATACGCACTCACAGGAGAAGCTAAAGTTTTGGGCTTCACGCGGTTCTCTATGTTCGCGAGAGCGAAGACGGGGGAGTTGATTAGTTTCGAGGTGGAGGCCTACGTCGTGCGAAACATGCGGGTGCCCTTGCTATTGGGAGAAGATTTCCAGACGTCCTACGAATTGGGGATCATTCGTTACTCCAGCGGTGAATGCGAAGTCCATGTTGGCAACTCGGGACGCGTCATTCCAGGATCCTCCGCTGCCGGAGTAGATCTAGGATTCGACGTTCGCCGAGTCTACGCCGTCCAAGCTAAAGGATTTCAACGTCGTACAGCGGCGAGACGCGAGCGAAATCGACGATTGAAAGGAGATAATGATTCCTTACCTGTCGTGCTAGCCGCCAAGGACGTCCTAATCCACGCCGGATCCGTTTGTAACGTGCCTATAGAGGGACCGCTGGAAGGAAGGCAAGACTGGATAGTTGAGAAGCTGTTGATCCCTACAGGTGACGGAGCGGTTTTAGCCGCGCCAACTACATGGATCAACTCCTCGACCCCTTACTTGCCTATAGCCAATCCTGGAGCTAGGCCGTGTTATGTGCGACAAGGAGAGGTGGTGGGAGGTCTGGTTAAACCTTCGGAATTTGCGGATCGTCCGAAGGACGAGGAGCACCTTCTGAAGATGGTCAATTCGGCGGATGCAATGCGAACGATCATCGGGACTCTTAGGCAGCAAGATTTGACTACGGCCGTGCCAGAAGAAGCTCTCTCCGGAACAGACGTCTCTACCTTGGTTAATTGGGGGCCTGACATTCCTGAAGAACACCGTCGATTCTTGGAGGAAGTGTTAAGGAAGAATGAAGCGGCTTTTGGAGTAAACGGTCGACTTAGACACGTCGAAACCAAGGTTCCTATACCCTTGAAACCCGAATCGTTGCCCATATCTCTGCCCATGTACGGGGCATCTCCAGCTAAACGAGAAGTCATTGACAAGCAGATCGACGCTTGGTTCGAGGCGGGTGTTATTGAACCGTCTTCCAGTCCTTGGGGTTTTCCGTGTGTGGTAGTCTATCGCAATGGAAAGCCTCGGTTAGTCATCGACTATCGGAAGTTGAACGAGAAGACGATACCCGACGAGTTCCCCATTCCGCGGCAGTCTGAGATACTGCAAGCGTTGAGTGGGGCTCAAGTCTTGTCCTCGTTCGACGCCTTAGCCGGATTTACGCAGCTGGAGATGGCCGATGACGCCAAGGACAAAACCGCCTTCCGTTCTCACAGGGGCTTATGGCAATTCAAGCGAATGCCTTTCGGATTGCGGAACGGACCTTCGGTGTTTCAGAGAGTCATGCAAGGTATATTGGCCCCATATTTATGGGTGTTCACCTTGGTGTACATAGACGACATCGTGGGTTTCTCGAAGAGCTGGACCGAGCACCTGGAACATTTGGATTCTGTTCTGAGCGCCATAGCTAAGGCTGGTATAACGCTGTCCCCGCCTAAATGCTTTGTGGGATATTCGTCCATTCTGCTGCTAGGTCAGAAGGTTTCTCGTCTAGGCCTGTCCACACACAAAGAGAAAGTCGCCGCTATCTTGGAGTTAGCTTCGCCCACGACGTTCAGCGACTTGCAGAAATTCTTAGGGATGTGTGTCTATTTTGCGGTCTATATCCCTTTCTACGCCTTCATAGCTGCGCCGCTATTCAAACTCCTCAAGAAAGGAGTGAAGTTTGAATGGTCGGCGGAGCACGAGATTGCCTTCCGTCAAGCGAAAGACGCTCTCGCCTCTTCGCCCGTCCTTGGTCACCCAATTCAGGGTAGACCTTATCGCCTTTATACGGACGCCTCTGACTTTGCGATGGGAGCCAGCCTGCAGCAAGTTCAACCCATGAAAGTGAAGGATTTGAAGGGTACTTCGACCTATGACCGCTTGAAAGCTGCATAGGACGCTGGTTTAGATGTGCCGCATCTGTTCGTCTCGCTGACGAAGGAAATTGAGGAGATGGCTGAGAAGGACGTTTGGGCGAGCGAATTCGAAGAGACTGTGGTGCACGTCGAGCGAGTTATAGCTTATTGGAGCAGATCGATGAAACCAGCGGAGAGAAACTATAGTGCGACGGAGAGAGAAGCTTTGGGAGCGAAGGAAGCGTTGGTTAAGTTCCAGCCTTTCGTGGAAGGGGAGAGGATTATATTGGTTACGGACCATGCTGCTTTGCAGTGGGCGAGGGTTTATGAGAACGCGAATCGCCGACTAGCGGCGTGGGGGGCTGTATTTGCTGCCTACCCGGGGTTGAAAATTGTACACCGCGCCGGTAGGGTTCACTCGAATGTGGATCCTTTGTCAAGGCTTCCGAGAGTACCGCCGCATAGTTCACCAATTCGCGACGACATCCCCGCGATCGTGCAGGATCAGGACAAACAAGTTAGAGCTCAGAGTGCTGAGGACAAGGATACCTTCACTAAAGCTCGTAAAGCTGCCTTCGTGGCGCTATGGTGGGAGGATGTTCTAGAGAGTAAGGAAGCTCTTCCCGTGATGACGCGTGGGCAAATAAAGCTTGCGGGGTCTCAGGGAGCTTCACTACTTCCGTCGACGGTTCTCCCTGATTCAGAGGAAGATGCTGGAGTGGAGGATGATCTTCCGTTCCCTGCCTCTGATCATTGGACCTATCCCTCTGGCGTGAGCGAACCGACGGAATCGCCTGAGGAGGATTGGGAGAATCGATCTCACATTCTTCTATCGGCCAAACCAGAGTTCCTGAAGAACTTTGCGAAGGACTATAGAAAGGATCCCACCTTTCGCAAGTACTACGCGGAATCAGCGCCCAGTCCTGAAACATTGCTAACTCCCTCGAGATTCGAGAAGGGGAACAACGGACTCCTTTACTTCCTGGACGCCGACTGGAACTCTAGGCTGTGCGTTCCCGGAAAGCAAGTTCCATTTATCTTGAAGTGGATGCATGACAACGCTACCGAGAGCGCTCACGCTGGTCCGGATAAGCTGTTAGCCCGTATAAGGGAATTGTTCTTCTGGCCGCTAATGTCGAAAGACGTCGACGAATTCACTCCATCCTGCCGATTCCTGCGACGTATGCCAGAAGATTAAGATTGACCGTCGAGCCCCCATGGGTGGACTCCGGCCTTCTCACATCCCTTCCAGACCATTTTCTACAGTCTCCCTTGACCTCATCACTGGATTGCCGCCGTCTGGGACGGAGAAGTTTACTGCCATACTTGTTGTGGTCGATAAATTGACCAAGTATGCCATTATTGTGCCTACGCACGATAAACTATCTCAAGAAGGATTTGCTCGAATCTTCGTGGAGAGAGTTGCCAACGTTTACGGATTGCCGGAAAGAATTATAGCCGACAGAGACAAGCGCTGGTCGACTGCCTTCTGGCGATCCGTCGTGGAATACTACGGGAGTGTAATGGCTTTATCCTCCTCGCATCACCCTCCGACCGATGGACAAACCGAAGTGCTTAACGCCTACATTGAGCAAATGCTTAGAGCGTACGTCGCGACGGACAGGACCTCCTGGGCTAGATGGCTTAGTGAGGCTGCCCGAGCGTATAATTCGTCCGTTCATGGCTCCACCGGCTATACGCCTGACTTCTTGCTTATGGGCTATCAACCTAGAGGAGCTGCGGGATTTTTGGTACCGAACACCGACCCTTCGCGTCGACCCTTCTTGGCGAGTCAGAAAGCTGAGGAGTACATAGCCGTAATGGAACGACACCGGCAAGCGGCGAGAGACGCGTTGGTTTTAGCTCAGGAGAGACAAGCCAGAGCCTATAACAAGGGTCGACGACCTATCGAAGAGCTAGCGCCCGGAGACTTGGTCCTTGTTAATCCGCATACCCTCAAGTTGGTTGATGTCGAAGGAACGGGGAAGAAATTGGTTCAGAGAACTATCGGGCCTTTCGAAGTTATGGAGAAAGTCAACCCTCTAGTTTATCGACTGCGACTGCCGGATAATTATCCTATGCATTCTATATTCAATCTCGCCCATCTACGAATGTATGGGAGCTCGGACGCGAAGTTTGGCGAGAGAGTTACCTTGCCGGCGACCAGAGACATCCTCAACGCTTTTGAAGAATATGAAGTGGAGGCGATTCTAGGTCACCGCATGGCGAAGAGAAAAAATGGAAATCGGAGGATGTACTTGGTCAGATGGAAGGGGTTTGAACCGTCTGAGGATACCTGGGTCTCCGAGTACGATTTGCGCAATGCTCAGAAATCCGACGCCAATACCTGGATTCCATCTAACTCCGAATTATGCCGAAGTTGTGCATGTTTGGCTACGAGTTGGTTATCTGATCAATCCATCTCTCCCTCTACTTCGTCGAGTCCGAACGCGAGACTCCGAATAGCAGGAAGGCTGCGTTCTAGAGAGCTGCGTGAGCCCCATAGCGCGGCTCCGCCTCGATAGCTACAAGCCAGGACCGCGAGTAGCGTGAGTCCGAATCCGAGACTCCGCCTCTAGCGTTCATCAACGAAGCCAAATGGATTCAAAGTCGTTTTCGACCTACCGTCTCCGTAGTGGCCACGGCTATGGGGACAAACCTGCCTACATGCACCTTGGCTTCTCCCATCGACTCGAAGGAATGAAGCTCTTCAAGGCCAGGGTCGTTGAGTTGGGTGACAAACGGTGGATGCTATGGAGTCCTAATTCCAGTCAAGACCCGTTCTATCCTGGTGGCGCCGAACCTCTCGTATCTGGATTCACCGCTGCGGAGCTCGAACAACGAAGATGCGACGGCCACTGTGGACGTTTCGACGCCGGACAAAACCCGCAACCCTACGCGAAGGAATTGCCATGGTTGGGATTTATCAAAAGAGACGGCGAGATAGTGCGAGGAATCGCGGAGCACCACTCGATCCTTTCGGTGTGGGTCGATGCCGAGGAAGGAGGAAAGGTGGATGACATACACGTCTCGGACCTCCAGTTGCGGAACCAGGAACTGGAGTCCCTCATCGAGCATTTTCTTCCGCAACTACAGGGCCCCCATAGCTCCCTTCGCTCCCGCCGACCGATTGGACCTCGTCAACAGGACCTCGATCGATTGAAGGAAATCCGGTCGTTCGAAGAAGCACTCGACGTGCTCGCTGGGATTCACAGAGGAATCAAGGAGGAACAAGCGTGGTACACGCTAGCCCGCCTACGAGTCGAGTCCTCTACGGAAAGAGTGAACTCCTCGAAGTTCGAGGCTACTCCCCCAGCGGACGACGCCTATTTGGGAGCTTGGGTCAATGGGGTCGAAAGGGCGACGGTCGAATGGCTGCTTCACGTCGCTCGACTGCCCTGCTTCATTATCAGCGAAGTTCCCTCGGGCGTGATAGTTGGAAGAACCTTCCCCAGCTTCGTCGAAAGCACTGAAGCGGAACGACTCTGCGATCCGCGGAACGAATTCGACCAGGTGGCGACGAACGCAAAGTCGGGGTTTACTGCGAACGAGATCCCAGCTTATCCCATGGACGCTCCCTCCTTTCACGTTCTTGAAAGAGTGAGGTCGAGCGTCTATTGGCAAGCTGAATTGCCGCTCATATGTGAAGTTCCGTTCCTCAAGGCTGGACTCTGTTCCGTCGAACGAATATTAGCTGGAGTGCGACCGCCTAAGATCGCGGCAAAGGCTGATGCGAAGGGATCGTGGAGCGTCTTCCGCGAGGTGGATAGCGAATGGGATGAGCCGGACGTCGGTCCTATGATGCGGTTGGAAGGCACGAAGAAGAGAGGTAAAGCGGATACTGAAGGAGACGAAGAGGTGTGGTACGACCGACATCTCAAGCGAAAGCTCATCATCTCTTCCTTGCCGCCTCTTCCCTCTGTCTTGCGCAATATGGACTCTCAGTTTGGTCGACCTGCCCCGACGTGGCCGTTCGGAGCGCGTTCCAACGAAAAATGGGTCATGCACTCCCCTTCGTTATGGATGTACCCTACGGAGGAACCTCGCCCAGAGATGGTTGGAGCAATCTACGATCCCCCTGCTCTAAGCTTTGGAAGAAGCCATGGACGTTGTACCCGCGGAGCAGACGCCGCCCGTCACGATGATAGGTGTGCAAACCGAGGAGCAGTCAATGGAATCTACGACTCCGATTCTCCAGAGGCCGCCCGTTGATGAGGACGAAGTATCCCTTGGCCCTTCTTCTGCCTCGCCTTCCAGAGCGTCAACCCCGGAGCGTCTGACGGATTTGTTTGCGGAGGATGTCGACGTCATCATGAGCGACGCGCTCGACAAAGGAGATGACCCTGCGATGACTGCGGGTGCGACGTCGAGACGAACTCCGTCTCCGTTCACTGACGGCAGAGGGAGAGTCGCCAGTCGTTACGTCCGATTGCGAGGGTTGGGGTACTCAGTTAACCTCGCCGACATCCGTTCATGGCTCCACGGCATCGGCGGAGATTGGGACGCGTCCAGCGTTATCGGTCTGTACCGTCGCGTCCTAGAAAGATACAACGCGGACTATCTGGTCGAGCTGTCGACGGCGGCGAGCGGGGAATTGTTGCTTCGGGCTGCGCGAAACAACAGGCGAATATCGGATGGAGCTGCGTTCATGGAGGAAAGCGAATTTCGGAGGGATACCGTGGGCCTAAATAGACGTGGGCTAGTCAGGACGCCGTCTCCAGAAAGGTCGGAGCAATTCGTCAACCTTCCCTCCATCCCCAGGTTCCGTCGGGACAGGACTCCGCCTCAAAGGCGTCGAGACTCTCCCCCTCCTGAGCAATTGACTCGTCCGCCTGCAACCCAACGGCAGATGCAGCGAGTTCGGGACATCGCGCGTCGTCAACGTGCAATGATGGAGTCAGAACAGGAGGAATTCCGCAGACGACACGGCGGCGCTAACAATCCCCTAAGGGAACCGACGCATCTGACGAAGGAAGCTGGGCGAAAACGAGCGCATTCCCCAGAGGAGGTCAAGTCGAGCGCCCGCTTGCGGACAGAACCCCCGCGCGAACCCAGAGCGATGCGCGGTCAAGTTTCCTCTCAGGCCAGCAGCTCACGTCGTTCCCCGACTCTTGAAGAGCACCGACTCCGCGCGCTTACCTTAGTCGATCGTCTCGCTGAATCCGAGAGCCGCCCTCCTGCCTTGTTAAAGCGATTAACCGAGCCTGAAACTACGACCAGTCCAGCAGCTTCAAACGACGACGTGCCTCGACTCCTGGAACGCTTGACTACCCCGCCTGCATCTTCCGTCTCCGCTGAAGTGCTAAATCCCATTCGTCTGGTGGATCGCGTAGCCTCCCTCAATCCGCCTCGCGACTCTCCGAGAGAAGGGTTAATGCGCAGAGGCAGAGTTGACGTCAAACTACAAGAAAGAGTGCCGACTACGGAGAGACCAAAACGCCGTCGAACGCATCGTCGAACCGACAAACGCGTCTCGCGTATCGAGGTATTAGTGCGCTCCCCATCTCCCGAACCAGAAGGACTTGCTAGTTGGCCGTGGACGGACGAGGAGATAGATTGGTTCATTGATTGTGAAGAGGAAATTGGGAGCGAGGCAGAAAAGGACGATGACGATGTGATGGACGAAAACTAGTGCTTCCACACTGGGGGGCACTGTGACGGGTAGATAATATTATTCGATATATTGTATATAGTGTGTGCAACAGTAGTTTACCATTGTTTACTCTAGTCGGTATAGTACAACAATCTACATCTTAACCGCTCCCATCATGCTTTCTTAAGACAACGAACGCGTCGGGCGCCGAAGACCTCAAGACTCAATACAGAAGACGTTGGCTAAGCATCCGTACAACTGCTTGCCTCTCTCGGCTATGAGAGCCCAGCGTTGGGTGACAACGCTCCGATCCCGGGTCACAGGCTAGAGTTCCGCTTCGCGCGTGAACTCGCCTTATCCTGTGGATGTCTCACACCCACAGGAAGGGTAGAGGTACAGTATTTTGACGCTGCTTTACACATTGACACTCCTTTACACACCTTGAATATTGGCCGCATTTGGGAAAATCTGAGTAAATCAAGCAACTACATACTGAATGTGGGCCATTTAGACTCCATTCAGATACCTGTGCACGAGTTTGGGCCGTAGATGGACCAGAGTCAGTGAAAATCGTGCGATCATTGCCATCAATTTTGCCAACTTTCATCAATCGGTCGTTTACACGCTACAAATCTGTGAACATAGACCCCCTCTCTCTATGTAAATCCTCGAAAATATTGCTGGACACTCAATGGGGTGTTTGGAAAAGGTCTGTATGCTCAGATCTTGCACGAGAACGGAACATACTACTCAAATCGCAAAATCATTTTTGGTGTGTAAAGGAGCGTCAAAATACTGTATCCTCCCTCTATCCTGAAGTCTTCGTCTTGCGAGAAGCCACCTCGCCGAAGCTCATAGGCTTCACAGCGCATAGTAGTCGTCGTTGATGTTCTTCGCTGTCTGGATGTTCCGTGCTTCAGTAAAATCGGACACAAACTCTCGTGAAAAGCCTTCAAGCTCAGCAAGTGTTGGCCTCCACTTCGCCAGATAGGCCCACCGTCTAATGTCTTTCTTTAGCCTGCATTCGAAATTACAAATCAAGCACATTCATGAGTGACCATATCACGCACATTACTTGATAGAGAATCCGGGCTATCAGTGAGTGGCGTATTAGAGCTTTCGCATCAGCATAATTCGATTTCTCTGCGTCCCAGATACGATTGAGGAGGCCTTTGTGTTTAGCGAGGGAGCCAGGATCTAGCACGGAATCACCAAAATGCAGTCGCATGATCATATGCGTTGCGTTGAGAGCAAAGTGCCATAATGCACTCAGCTCTTCGACGTATTCTAGCCGCTCCATTGGAGTGACGTCGTCCATCCGGTCCCGCCGCGCTCCCCGAATATTATTGGAGGTCAACCAATCCCCGACAATGATTCTCGCTTTTGAGGACCACTGCTCCTTGTCAACCCCGGTGAATTCTTGGAGCGACTCGAGCATCTCAATTATTCCCTTCTTTGATCCCTCATTCACATCGAAAACTCCCGCAGGCCGCGCATCCGACTTCTTGGGTTGTAACGGCCTATCGGAGGCCATTGTATCTTCGGCTGCTTTGAGCATCTCATCTCTCTCCTTCCACTCCTCATTCCCTGGGCAATACGCAATGATCAAGGTCATCACAATCCCCACGAACGATGAATACATTTTTTCTTTATCCTCATCGGTGGGGATTATATCGGCCCCCGTTGCGGCTGCCCGTTTTCCACGCAGCTTTTGCTTAGCCTCGAGATTCTCAGCCGTGTAGACTGCGTCAGATAGCGCGATGACAGCAGCATTCGTTGCATGTATCATGGAATTCTTGATGAATAAGCGCTTCTGAGATTTTCGAAGGAAAATATTGATGTTGTCGAATATGATGTAGAATAGGCCCATGTATTAAGCTGACGGCGTGGGCAACAGCATCCTCAGAGAGGATCTTCTTGAGCCTTTCGATGGCGGTGATTGAGACGCAAGCGCCAGCACTACTGAGAGTTGCGAGGATGCGAGAGCTTGTCCCTCCGATCTCGAGAAAGAGACCGAGGATCATTGGGAATACATTGGCGCCGGTGTCGCGGGTGAATGCCATTATGCCAAAGACAAATACAAGGGCCTAGACGAATAAGAATCGAGGAAGGAGGTCAAGACAGCTGACTCACAAATGTAGCGTTACGGGCAAAACCCATGTCTTTCCAGAAACCCCCGCTTTCACCCACAAATGAATCTGCATCCTCTTCAGGTCCACCTGCCGTCTCGTCCCACTCGTCCGGCTCCGTCGGCGTCTTCACCTTCGTCTTCAAAGTTTTTCGAGCTTGCTTCTTTCGGTACTCGTTGGGAGAAGTTGTGAATACTCCCAAGTGTATGGAGCGTTCTCCCGATAGATTCCGGGCAATTTCCCGGGGTCGAGGATGTTCCTGATGAATTCCATGGTACAGTCCTTCAATCTAATCTTCAAACGGCTGTCGTTGATGACTTTATTGCTCTCGAGTAGGGCGATCTAGTCCATGCAAGGCTGATTATGGTGGAATGCAAATGGGGGACACTCTTTGGAAACCGGTCGTGCCAGGCTTTGAATATGCGTTGAGGGGCAAACTCATGGCTCGGATGACTACCCATGAAGAGACCCGCGCGATGTTTGACCTTTGGAATTGTCGATTCGAAGAGGAAGACAAGGAATTCTTGCATTGAGAGTCCCAAGAAAATGAGCAACGAGAAAACGAGTTAACATTTGATTTGGGGGTCTGTGAGGGTTGGAGGGGGGTGTATATGAGATATGGTGCACGTCACGTAGCCACCACCTCTTTTGCACTAGTGCCAAATCGGCCGGAGGCCGAAATTTTTCCAAAATACCCTATTTTAGCCTGAATTTCGACTCAATATGAGTGCTTTTGGAGGGACTTTTGACCCACCTACACCCTAATTTTGGGTGTATTGAACACTTACGGATGGAGAGTCGTCGATGTCACTGCCTTTTGGAGGGCGAAACCCGAATTTGGCCTGTACTGCCAAATTGGGTCGGGTGAAAATTTATAACTCCTTCAATTATTTAAAGTTTGAAAATCCCTCTTGACAAATTGTTCCTCTGTTGAAAAGGAGTCGTTTGTCAAGAGGAAATAAAATTAGGATAAAAACTGCAGTCACAGTTAGCGTTGTTACAGAGAGGTGGTGACTAAGTGACGTGCACCATAGAAGAAGCAAAGGAAAAGAGCAGCAACGGCGTGACGGCTGATCCCATCCGCCGAAACGTTCCCGCTGAATGCCGCCGACGTCAGTCAGTGCCATTCACACGGTAAGATCAATTTCCGTGATAACCTTAAGCTTGGCCCCATCACCATTGACATTTCCTCCCGCTCACTGCCTAATAGCTATCTCGGGCAGGTTGATTTACCCTATTCTGTCTGGACCCCGGGCCAAAAAAAACACCAAATTTCGCCTGTTTTTCTTCAAATTTTTCCCACAAAAATTTATGTTCAGCCGAAAAGGCAGTGTTGGATAGCCCTGTCTTGGAATCAAAATCTGGGCCGTTAGAAATGTGAGAATCAAACGGCCTCCCTGGTTAGATAACGAGGATACGAATACATATTAGCCTGTTTGCGATGCAGCCATTGAATGGCTAATGGCTAAACAAGTGTCCAAATTCCGACGTATTGACAAAAGATACCCCAAGTCCGAGTACTCGAACTTCATTCCAGGCAGCTCTTCTTAACTTCTACATGAAAGTTTGGCCCATCAAAGTCTCCTAATGCGGAAATCGGTAGCCATTCAATGGCTCCAATGGCTCTTCGCAAACCCTCTATTACATAGATTTCTGCTAATTATGTAGGGAAAACCTTATTAACCTGTTTGCGCAAAAGCCATACGAGCCACCAGATGGCTTTGGGCGTGTGCGCAGCATATGGCTCCAAATTCTTGGACGTTTAAAGCATCATACCTATATTGTATGCAACATATCCGCACAGTGTGTAGTAGCTGTCACGGGCTTCCCCAAATCACCAGAATCCACGGTTAATTTATGGCATCAACAACAGTTTCTCTGCTTGAGTGGTCTCTCCCTCACTGTCTGGGTATTGCCCGTCATGAAGGTCCGCAGTTCATCACCGGGCTTTATCTAGATAAGCACAGATGGTTTTGATGTAGTTGTGAACAGAATGCCCAAGATCAGCAGCCATTGGAGCCATCGGCTGCGCACACGCCAAAAGCCACCAGATGGCTCGTATGTACCCTTGCCTTGTTCCATCCATGGCTCCCGTTCAGTTATATATATACGACCTTTCGAATGGACTCGCAAAGCAACTTTCCGCACAGCTTACCGGCCGTCAAATAGATGGGATATGGCACACTAGCATTGTCGTTTATGGAAAAGAGGTATTTTACGGTCAAGGAATTAGCACTGCTCTACCGGGGAGGTAAATTGCCGCACGCCGAAGTATTGAACTGCTCTTTGAGCCTCTCTTTCCACAGATCGCACCATGGGCAACCACTACAAGTTGTCCCTCTAGGTGAAACCGCAATAGACGAAGCAACATGGGAGGAATATCTACAAGACCTGAAAGATCACTATACCGCGGAGAAGGTCAGTCAGGTCTGTGAAATGTGCAACACTCAGAGCTAACGAAACACTCAGTATCATTTATTAGGTTGGTGCATAATATCGAGTTGCCCCAAATCTCCCCAAATCGATGTTTCTCTCAGATTTCAATTGTAACTCATTCACTAACGACTGTGCCGGGTGCGCGTTGCCATGAAAGCTGTCATCATCATTCATCTGAACAAGAATCCAGGTTCTTGACGGGAGGATCTATTCCTGCATTCGTGAAAGGCCAGTTTCCAGCACGTTCCGTCGTTATTTTTGCAAGACTGACACGCAGCTCCAGATCTACCGACCGACTTTCTTTCCACCCCCTTTGGAGCAGCTTTACGACCAACCATTGACAATATGTACCGCCGCCCATCACCCGGTGTTCCTGCAGTCGCTCCACCGCCGCCAAATCAGCCTGTAGCTGCCTCCCTCCTCCAGGCTGTTGCGGCTCAGGCTCAGGCGCCGCCATCCAATCTCCCTCCTGCTGCCGCACCTCTTGCTGCCACCGAAAGCCTCGCCGGCTCTCTTCACCCTGTTACCAATTCCGCCTCTTTTCGCACTCTGTTGCGTACCCACCGCGCCGTTGTCGCTCTCTTCACCGATTTCCAGGGATGTCCTCCGTGTCGCATGATCGCACCTGTCTATGAGCAGCTTGCGGCGGAGAAAGGAGTGCGCGCGGCCACTGGCGGACGCGGCGCAGCGTTCACCAAGATAGATATACGCGTCGGAGCCGGCGGCACTCTGGCGACGGAATGGGGCATTCGGGTGACCCCGACGTTCATGTTTTTCCTAGATGAAAAGAAGGTCTGTCGGTTTTGCCATCGGGAAATAAATTACTCGAGGCTCACTCGAATCAACCTAGATCGCAGAGGTTAAAGGCGCAGATGTCGGCGAACTGAAATCACAGATAGACCTTCTCTTGTTCCAGGCGTACCCGCGTATGTTCTTTTTCGTCAAAATCGTTACTGCCTTTCTGATTCGTTTGTTTCAGCCCATCCCCACTCATCGCTTTCCTTGACTGGTGTCAAGGCCATTTCTCTCGAACCTATATTATTTACACAGGTACCCCCGCTAGATAACGCGATGGCTAAATTTGTATCATTCATCGACGCTGCACCGCCATCCCCCGCTACTACGCAGGCGAAGGAGATCTTGACATCCCATGTTTTACCGTACCTCAAGGCCCGCTTTGCTCCAGCGGCTGGTGCAGGGAAACCTGCACCCCTTCCGTCCGCAAGCACACTTCTACTTACACAGTGGACAGCAGCAACGTCGACGCTCGTCGGTGCTCTGCCAACCGAGACACTCTTCCCTCTTGTGGACATGTGGCGACTGGCGGCGCTTGATCCCGTTGCTGCGTCTTGGCTGGTGTCGACTCCAAACGCGGGGCCTGTCGGCGTCCTTGCGGGTCGCGCGCGCGATGCTCTTGCACAATCCACGCAAGATAAAGGGACTCGCAACTACGTACTGACAACGCTCCGTCTACTTGCCAACGTCTTCAAGACCCCAGCTCTAGCACGTACTCTTCTGTGTGGTGATGGGCTTGCGCTCGGCATTCTCGTGCCCAGCCTCCTCCATACGGATGCAACGGTGCGCACAGCTGCATCTAGCCTTGCGTTTAACGCCGCTGCTGGGGTGCAGCGCGCCCGAGTCGCCACTGGTGCAGGCCTGGGAGGCGTTTGTGAGAGCAACATCAGAGCGGACGAGGCGGATACAGCTCTTTGTGTGGATGAGGAATGGCAGGTTGAGCTTATCAGCGCATTGTTGGAAGCACTGCAAAAGGAAGAGTCTGAAGAGGTCATCCATCGACTTGTCGCTGCTGTCGCCTGTTTGTTGCGATTCATGCCTGCAGACGGACAGTTGCATGGCTTGTTGGAAGTGCTCGGCGCGCGGGGTATAATGCAAGGCAAACTCGAGTCGAAGTTGATCAAGAAAAAAGAAGTGCAGCGACTGGTTGATGAAGTGGGGTCCATGTGTCCGACCTCGTGAGATAGAGTATTCATGTATCTTTTAGACATGCTGGCTATAACTGTAATCAATAGCAAGTATAAATTGCTATGCTTATTGCCTTGAATTTATCTCATGCACTCGTTCTGGCGATGTGCACTGTTCTCCAGCCAGACCAGATTGCCGTAATGTCGGGGTCACGCTTGGGTCATGGGACCGTGTTGTGATTTCGCACGGTCCGGTCGCGCCACTTTACTTCCCTTCCTGCTTCATCCAGTTTCTGCTCGACTGAAATGTCGTTGAACGTCCCGGAATCCACACTCATAGCTGACGCAAAGAGCATTGTGTTCGATGCAAGGCGGAATGGGACGATAAAGTGAGTGATTACTGAGCAACCAAGTTTCGGACGCGATACAGACATTTTATACATTGTAATTTGGCGGAATACCGCGCAGATCAGTTTTGTCACACAATTCACTCGTTTACACAGTCCGTGACACGGAGTCACTACTCCTCGTCACTCCCACTCCCATCGTCTTCATCGTCACTCACATCCTCCGTTGCCTTGGTTTTGGCTTAAGAGGCCTCCTGGGCTTCTTGGGCAAATCTTTGGCTCTGGTCCCCGCCTCTCGAAGCCGTACACACTCCCATTCCCATGCCTCAACTGCCGCTGCATGCACCACCAACATCTCCTTCCACTTCTCCTCAATCTCCGCCCTCTCTACTTTCTTCGCCTCCTTCCTCGTCTTCTTCGCCACTTTCTCTGCTTCTTCCGTCTCCTTAGCCTGGTCCAACGCAAGCTTCTGCTCAATCACTTCGTCGGCAGTGAGGTGTCGCCCTTTACCCCCCGGAAACATCAAGATGCGATCTTTTTTCTTCCCCTTCTCCTTCTCATACAACGACTTTTGTAACTTGTTCATGGTCATGTTTTGAACAATCAACTGAGCATTTTGCCCAACAGAAATGGCTTCTCGCGCGCTATTCAAATGCTTTGAGCGCTGCAACTGAAGCTCGAGCGCTTTGCATCGCTCTTCCAAGGCGCTCCGAGGAAGATTCTCCAAGCTACTCTGTCGGTCTAGGACCCTCCAATCCGGTGCGACAATCTGATCAGGTATGCGCTCTAACACTGGTGCTGGGATCTTACTGATCTGTAACGCGCTAGCCTTTGCCTTCGACACCAGGAAGCCCCCGGATGATGTACCGGCAAGACCTACACCCAACAATCGCATCCGCTTTGTTGGCGTGAACATATCCGGGTCTGACGCGGGGTCACGACGACGTTTGGGGCTGATCAGTGCCGGATCGATGGGAATGGGGTCGGGGAGGAGCGGCGGCATGGAAAGTGATCCAGGGAATGTTGAGGGGCCAGCGCGGGGACTGGAAGGAGGGGAATCCGGATGTAAATCCCGGTGAGTAAATTCATGCTGGTGGAAGGCAGTCATCACTGCCCTAACGGGGCTGGACTGTGGTTGGGGAAAAGAGCCATGCGTCGATGTGGCCTCGCTCGGTTTCTTCTGTTGTGGTGTAATGATGTTCGGGTTGTAGGGGTGGATTCCTGTCGATGAGAAGGCTGCTTTCACAGTCTTCGGTGTGAAGGCAGCGAGGAATGCCCTCCCAAACACGGCACAAAAATCTTCTTTATTCACCCCGCGCTGATGTAACTCCTCAAAGGCATCAATCTCCTCTTTGAAGGTTTCCTTCTGTCTCGCAAAGCAAGCAACATCAAGTCCCTGGAGTGCGTGTGTGCAGTGAGGTGGGTAACCAAACACCCGAATGTTGTGTAACTTGCAGAACGCTAACAGTTTGGCGGAGTAGTGGGAACCATGGCCATCCAAGTACAAGGCCCGCAGCTCTCCGTTGGCCTTCTCGCGGGTCTGGGGCTCGAAGTCCTTGACAACGTATTCATACGCGAGGTCACCATCAATCCACCCGTTATCGGAGACACAGATGCTGTGAGTGATTGGTGAATGGTTTCATTTGCACCAACGACATACTCACGATGCATTAGCAACATTGTCGTCACCCCACTTCTTCAAGAAGTTCTTGCCTTTGAAAATTATGGTAGGTTTCAATGTCGTACCGTCCGCGCATATGGTGACAATGACAGTGACATTCTCGCGGTTCGCGCTGCCAGCCTTGTGCTGTGTTTTTGTACCCCTACGGCCAACGCAACGCTGCCGACCTTGATTGGAAGGTGGGAATCCGCTCTCGTCCATCCCATAAATGTTCTCTGGCTTAATCCCCGCGTCCACACAGTCTTTTTTCACCAGCTCGAACCATGCTTTTACCACATCCGGATTCAACGAGCGTGCCCGCTCCGTGGCCAGGGGTTTTGTCCAATGGGTCTGCAGCTCATCACGATAACGATCAAGATATCGGGGAACCCAAGACATCGCGACAGGCTCTCCCGGCTTGTCCCGTCCTGCGATGATCGTGTTCGCGTGTTTTTGAATGCTCTTGTGATTCATGGGGACCCCACGGTCAGCGGCTTCCAGGATGAGATCTGTCAATACGCGTTCCTCTGTGTATGTCATCTTTTGTTTCGACGCGTTAAATGAGCTGATGGATCGTCCTCCATTCACTAGATTCCCCAATGTTTTAAAACATACACCGTGCTTCTTGGCGATGGGCCGCAAACCACCCTTTTTACCCTCTTTGCGCTGCTCAATATTGTACTCGTCGATAGCATTTTGTAACTTCGAATTCTCTTTACGACGCGTCTTTTGACGCTTAACACGTTCGGATAGGGCCCGGTTAGTCATTAGAACGCGTTGCGCGTCGAGAAGACGTGTAAGCGAGTGAGAAAGATGCGCCGCAATGGGTCGAGAAGAGAGCTGTCACGCTCATGTGGTCGTCACGCTAAAGTGTTTATTTCTCACCCATTTCATCGGCGATGTCCGTGATACTTGGCCAAATCATGCTTTCGAAGGGTATCTATGAGTCAAGATAAGAATTGGGACCAAACTGTGCCCGGTACAGAATAAATTGAGTGGAGAAAAGTACCATCAATCCAAATTGGGACATTTTTGATGTACGGCTTCTTATTTCTCGACCATTGCTTCAGATAAAGCTCTGAATTTTGATTTGCAAGGAGATACAGTATGTACTAATCTAGTCCTCAAATATCTAAGGCCTTGAGCCAAAACTGAGCGAGAAATACGCAGGTGTGTAAAGGAGTGCTAATGTGTAAACGAGCGTCAAAACACTGTATGGCTTTTGCGCAACCTCTCTATTGTAACCCACCGTGCCCTATAGCCGCGACAGCGTCTTGATAGTGTCCCGATCGGGCACTGTCGGGAGGTCATCGGGCAATATAGGGTTGTTATCGGTTGGATTGCCCGGTCGGGCTGTCGGGCCCGATAACAAAATAACGACATAGCAGGGGCTGAGCGGGTGTGCCGTGAGTCCTAGCCGGAGAACACCCACGTTGTGCCCACGGGTGGCCGTTACCCGTTATGTGAGCACTTTGTCGAAACGTTACTTACAGTATGCGCATAGCAATCTCATCGAATGCGCTCCCTAGTCGATCATGAGTGCTTTTGCCCCAATTTCCATTTATAGTATATGCAAACAGAAAAAAAAAAAAAAAGGTTGCAGACAGATCGAACTTTCCTTCTGTTAGACCTCATGATCCTCACAAAAACGCTGCAAAGTGAATGAGGCTTCACCGATAGTTGGTCGGGAAGCGGGGGACTGAGCCCACATGCGGTCTAGGAGTTCCACGAGAGCGGGCCACCGAACTGCGATATTGCTTGTTTTGGGTCTGTTGACTAACGAATGAGACGGGGTCGCCTTCACATAGAGTACTGCAATGCCCACCTCTTTCCCCTTCGTCCTACCTCATTGTAGATGTAATGCTCGTTCATACCTGCCCAGGGGTATGTCTTGACGTTCAACACCCACTGAAGCACTTCCCAGTACACCATAGCGCAGCTATAAACATCCACCTTCACATCGTATCTGGGTTCGGCACACCAAAGTTCCGGGGCTTGCCAATTCACTGTGCCTACCAAGCTTGTCGCCATCGAATCTATGGTGCGCTTCTCTTTTGCGAGCCCAAAATCCGCAATTTTGGCGGTCCCATCACGGGTGAGGAGAACGTTGGAGGACTTGAGATCGCGGTGGATGACTGAGGGATTGCGTTGATGTAGATATTGAACGCCATTTGTTATATCCTGGATGACCAATATCTACGGAGTGTGTCATTTATAGCAAAGTCCAAGGCAGTTCAGTTGTACCGCATGACTGAGGGATGGGGCGGGCTGCGTCTTAATGTATTCATGCAGGTCGCCGTTCGAGCAGTATTCCGTGACCAAAAAAGTGACTGCCGAGACTTCACAGAAGGCTAGCCCAAACTGGATACAGTATCAGCCGTCTAAGACCCGTTGACTGGCAAGACTCACAAAGGCGACAATGTTCGGGTGGTCTAATGCCGCCAAGATCTTCAGCTCTTGCATTCCCCCTGAGTTGGTGTCGGCCTCGGGATGTCAAATGCTCGAAAGACAGCTCACTGGCAGTCACACGCTCCCGAAATTGGCCTATTGCTACAGGCTCTGAATGCAAAGTCCCAAGAAAGACATCTTTGTAGCCGCCAGAGCCAATCTTCTTCAAAATTTCCAAATCGACCAGTCGGATCTCATGATCAAGAGAAGGCACTTGAGGTGATGGACCCTCAGAAGGGATTGACCTGAAAACCTGCAGGACTCCAAGTTAGCCGCGGAAGTGCCTAGGTCATTATCAGGTGAAATGGCACCGAGGCTCTGGGTTTCTGCCCCCTCCATCGCAGCACTGCTCCCCTACTAACACGCAAGGTCCGGGCGCCCTGCGCCGGTGACAGACACAGGACAGGGAGCGTGCCAGCAAAATCTGTAAGGGATTAGACCAGTCGTGACTCGTCATCGCTCAGGCATTTCGTACTTACCCTCAGTATCGGTGCTAGAGCATTCATTTCTCTGATAACGGGGCATAAGCAGCGTAACAAGTCACTAGAATGCCAAAAAGAATGACCATCTGCCCCCTTCCGCGCAGAATGCACCCATTGCCTACTCTCAAACACTGGTTATCGACGAGTTGGTTGCGGACCGCAGCATCAGTACGCCGCATGCTGGGAAGACAGGGCCAAAGGGAGATTGAAGCCAGGGAGGGGAGAAGCGACGCCAGATCACGTGCTTCGGCACATTCACTCAAGGCACTGCCTGAGGGAACTTCTCCATTCCGAGGGTGATGGCAAAACGGTCGAGATTCCCACGGTGGGTCATTGTTTTCCCTTCTCCAAGGGGAAATCCCTCGGCCGGTAAAACGCGTTTTCGGCACCCAGAAAAGCCTCGGAATGACCGATTTTTCAGAAGTTCCGGCCCATGTCACGTGCAGCCAGTTCTGACACGTGTTTTTTCCACGTCATTCGGAGCGACCTCACGCGGTTTCATATTATTATTATACACACCCTCCTGGAACAGCGCATTTCCAACTTCCCCAACAATGGTTAATTACCGCCTTTACATCGACAAATCTCTTCCCGGACTTTACCTAGATGTTCCCGTCGCTGTCGTTTCTTCACTCTGTCATAAACCGGCTAAATACCCAAGGGGTATTCAATCTTAAAATTTTCCATACAACGTTAGGCTCGAGACCAGCCGTTAGTGGGAGTAATGACGAGCAAGCAGGTATTACTTACCATAACGGCTGGAAGCACTTAGGCGTAGATTGATAGATGGCAAATTCAAACTCCGACTATACCTTATTAGGAAGTATCTCCGAGCTCAAGTTGCTCAGTTTTTGTTTTCTTTCACTCAAATGCTGCCTGAAACTGTCGGAAACCATTTCTGCCCTTCAGTAGAGAGCTTCCGGGCCAAGATTACCTGAAAATACCATCATTGTGAAGGTTTCTAGCATCAGGTTTTATCTTGGGTCAACGAACCTTCTGTATGCAAGGCAAAACCTGTATCAAAGTCACAGAGGACTTGGAGTCAATAGAGAATGTGGTTAGCCTATATCTTGAAATATTATCTTGCGGCAAACGTGAAAACAAGTCGCTTCAAGCCTCGGAGATACTTCCTAAAAAGGTATAATCGGAGTTTGAAATTACCATCTATCAGTTTACGGCTAAGTGCTTCCAGCCGTTATTGTCAGTAATACCTGCTTGCTCGTCATTGCTACTATAACGGCTGGTTTCGAGCCTAATACAACGTCGGAAAAGTGATTTAAGACCCTTCTGACCCCTCCCTGGCTACGTAATGCTGATGTAAGCTTGTCTAATACAGTAATTTATTGACAGCTTTCTCATGATCCGAGGATACTTTTGCTCGAAAGTACCTGGTTTGGGAATATTTTGCCGCAAAAAACCGTAGCAAAATGATCCCTTGGTTTCTTGCTTCTTTCTGGCAGAAGATTTCCTGCATCTGGCTTGGGTCGGGGAACTCGGCGGACGGTTAGTATTATGTAATATATTACATTTTTTTGCTCTTTTTTTCTTGACCCTCCCAAACGTCCAAAAAGTGAAATAAGAGTTCCAGGACCCACCCTCCCTCCCAAGGCTGTGTCTCGGCTTTTGCCGGTGAACACCCCTTGTAAATACCTCCGTTATTTGGGTTACTCTATCATCGGTTTGAATGGAGTTCTTACGCGGCGGGATCCCGCCTTGGAGGATGACTCGGACGGCTCGAACGAAAAAAACAACGTGGATGACGACGAGGATATCGAACAATCGGCCTCTTTGAACTTCTATTTCACCAGGGAGGGCGGCGGGGGAGGTGAACGTCTCTTGCCTTCATGCCATGGCTATCAACTCATTATCACAGATATTTCTTATCACGCCGTGGATCCTGCGGCTTTTTCGACCGCGTCGGCAACGTCTGCTGGTTCGCGCGAATCCTTTCGAGAAGATCTCATTGGCCGGGACTACGCCTGCGTGTTTACAAATCAGCACCAAGGCATTTGCGAGGGAACCCACATTATTCCGTTCTCTAAAGGTGATGTCGTGCGTCTCTGTCCCCTGATC
Organism: Favolaschia claudopus; assembly: GCA_037176885.1. Classification (NCBI taxonomy): domain Eukaryota; kingdom Fungi; phylum Basidiomycota; class Agaricomycetes; order Agaricales; family Mycenaceae; genus Favolaschia; species Favolaschia claudopus. The sequence goes on from JAWWNJ010000213.1 coordinate 107,683, forward strand.
TCACATAGTTTCTGAGTTGCTGATTTACATCACAGTGGTTGGCACAAATCCTGGAGACCCGGCTCCCGGTGGATGAGGGCGAGACTTTGAGCAACTTGAAGAGTATAAACGATATTCGTAATGGCATGCTTGTCAGCCGAGCAGTCCATCCTTTGTTAGAGAAAAAACAGATGGCCGTCTTAAGGGTTCGTTCCCCATTTCACATCCGTACACGTGTCTTACTCCTTCGAAGACACCAAATCCAGTGCTGGAAACCACAGATGTACCGGAGGCAACCAACCTCAACTCCCACCGCTACGGCAACGTGCTCCTGTCTACCAACCCACGATACACACTTCAGTGGTTGAGTGGGGACGAGCACGAGCGTGCCTCTGTCAGCAACAATGCTGACGCAGCATTCCGTAGAGGTACTTGGTGCAGTAAGATGTGATGAATCCATGATGACGGGATTGCCGGAAACGGCATGTTTGTTCTTGTTTGGTTTGCTGTGGCGGTTGGTTCCAGTTTTGTACGGGTTTCTTCGTCTCAGAAATTCATTGTATTGCTTAGTCTTAATGAAAGAAAATACTCATAAGATGCATAAAAATAAATGTTATCCCTTTACATGCCAGTTCAAGGGGAGGGAAAGAGAATTTTGTAAAGCGAGGGGATGACCTCTGAGGACAGACATTATTCAAGCATATTTTCCCGCCAAACTATGTGGATAGGACCTATCAGGAATAACTGATGGATTTTATTCTGTTCACCCATTGGAGGCGGGAGTCACACGCGTCACACTTTGGTACTCGCCTCTAAATTACTTAGCTCTCTACTGTTCCGTTTTCGTTTCAGTACGTGCTCTGGCAGTCAAACGAGGGAGTACATATTATTTATATCCGTACGTTCGGCCGAATCGGCCGAAGCTGTTTGAACCTAACTGTAAGTAAGGTTCTGTGAGCGAAATTAAAGCAAGGGTGAGCATCGGTGGGCCAGAGATGCATCTTGGCTACATTAGAGATGCTCTGGGAGCATATATCCCGGAGCTCGGAGCTGAAAAAATGCGGGAGTCCTCAAAGGATGCTAGGTGGGGCGGAATAACTGCATTATTTGGGACTAAATCCTTGTTTTCATATTCATAGAAGGTCTAGATAAATTTGTCAATTCTGAGCAACTTTTACCGCGAAGACCAGACGCTATGAGCATCGTGCAAGCCGGAACAGAGTGGAACATTGAAACAGGCTCTGGTGCTATGTCCTGGCGAGTATTTGAATTAAAATCCTATTCAAATACTAAAAAGAGGCAGATCATATTGACTACCACATCTCAAAGCTCCTGTGTTCTAGTTGGATGTCGCTCTGTTCCTTTTGATGACTTTTCTTTTGCTACGCGGCGATCACACGTTCACTCCCCGCTCCAGTCCGTTCTCTTCTTTGTTTTACACTCTGTCAAGAAATCAGTGCTTTAGGTCGCCCTATACTATGCCCTATGTAATTCACTGCTAGTTCTTCCTCTTAAGCTCTCAACTTTTTCTATTTGGACCAATTGCCCCCGGCTTTCCAAAGTGAGGGCAATCATGACGGCCGCCCCGCCCCGGACAATCGTATCACACCAGATCTCTCAACCGGTCATTCATTGCCAACGCCGTGATTGCAGACTAAATATTGACAGAATACTTGACTATCCGCGCGCATACACATTAATAGGTAGAAAACAAACCTATTTGAAGGTGGGAATCGTCCTCAAAACATCCAAAGCAACGTCTTGATGAATCGACCACAAAAAAGGATACAAAAAAGGATAGATGTCGAGTCGGCAGTACTTGGTCAATGTGGATGCTCGAAGGTGCGGAGCGAGGAGTCGCCGAAGATCGCATGCGCTGCTTGCCGATAAGGTGTGTCGGTAGCAGCGCAGGAACAGCGGGTGCGGACAGCAGACTGAGTATATAACTGCGCAGCGCAGCAGTTGCGGCAGGGGGGGAACGAATGGAAGCCAGTGGCGAGACTGGGCAGACTGGTCAAGGACGGAAAAATCAAGTCGATGGACAAAATATACCCTGTCAGGGAGTACCAGATCATCGACCAGCGTCCTCCTCCTCGGATGAGGGAGCCGCCGCCGCCAGCCGAAGCGCCATCATCCTCGCAAAGCTCTACGAAGGCGGGGTGCAAGTACTTGTGTGAGTGTAAGAGATGGTCGCGATGCCGATGCGAAAGGAGCGCGGATGGAGGAGTTGAAGAGGACAATACACGGGATCATCGAAATAGAGGCCAGTAATGTTTCCGTAGCTGTCAAGCAGGGAGGGTGAGCGGCTGTTAAGTGAAAAGCCAAGTATACTATCACGCACCCTGAAATTCAAGATGACACCGATTCGTCCGAGTCAGCGCCGCCATTTTCGAAAATGAGAGTGTTACGGGTCTGAAGTCGACGTTGTATTGAGTTTGGTGAGACAAGCACGCAGCATCAGTGCGTCGCAGCTGCGGAGAGTGCAGATCCCCGAACGAAGTCAATTCACTTTTGAGGAGGGTTGTGAGGGCCGGGGAAGTTGGGTAGCAGAAGAATGTATCATATTGGTACTTGAAATTTGATTTCCGAGAGAAATCCAGTGAAATTGAAGGCTTGAGGTCGTTCGACGCCATCGTCGACTGTGCTGTGAGGTGCGTGTGACCGTGACGAGCTCTTGCCCAAAAAAGGCAAGCTTATGTCGCCAGGGCACTGAACTAGAGTCCATATTGAAACACGAAAGTTGACTGAGAACAAAACTATGTATTGTAATGCCGGTGCCCGGCTTACAGAAAAGGGGGAGCTTGCGCTAATTCCGTCCAGCCTGAACAGAAATGATCTTGTGAGAGGCAAAGCAAAGGCAAAGTTTCGTTAAATCAGCCTTACATACACAACTCAAGCCATACTTCTTGTCTTAGTGCCGCAGTCCCGGTAAAACCTGCTACCATAGAGCTGAATTCAGGAATTTGTGCAATTTTGACTGCTGCCCAGGCTAATGGTTCTGATTTTTTTTTGGGGAGGAATGGAATTGATGGACTCGGAACCGTGTGAACTGAAGTTGATGGTATTCCTGCCTTTGTGGTTTCTTCGAAAGTCGGGAGTAATTTCCTATTGATGCGAGCCCTTGGCTGAGAGTATTTCTTTATTGGGGGAGCTTGCTCCCCCCTTTTGTCTGAGGTTCCCGAAAAGTGGATGGCTGTGCAAGGTGCCTACTCTCCCACGGGTACGCCATCAGCTGTGATCTCCCACGGGTACGCCATCAATATGTGATGGAGGCTTAGAGACGACTCAGACCTGAGACGAGTGGCCTCAGGTTGGCCTCAAGGTGGCCTCCTGTACAGCGGTGCACTGAGGAAAAATGCAGTCAAGGAATACACTCAGCCAAGGGCTGGCATCAATAGGCAATCAAGTATAAGGAGTCATCCCGACCCTTAAAGACACCACATGGCACAAAGGCAAGCTGTAGTCGAGTTCAATTCACACAATTCCAAAAAAGAAAAATCAAAGATATTGGCCTGGGCAGCAGTCAAAACTGCACAAATTCCTGTATTCAGCTCATGGTAGCAGATTTCACCGGGACTGCAACAGTAATACGTACAAGAATGATGCCTTGAGTTGTGAATCGAAGGCTGATCTAAGGACAAAACTTGGCCTCTCAGTCTAACTTCTGAGATTCTCAGGTCGAAAGATAGCTTTCTTTTTTCCATTGGACTGATGCACAGTTTTGATTTTTTTCGTCGTACTTCTGTGTAGTATGGACGGAATTAACGCAAGCTCCCCCTCATCTGTAAGCCGGGCACCGGCATTACAAGACATAGTTTGCACTTTCCCCTGATTGCGCCACTGTACAGTAGGCCACTTGTCCATTAAGGCTCTGTTTAACATCACGTATTGATGGCGTACCCGTGGGAGATCACAGCTGATGGCGTACCCGTGGGAGAGTAGGCACATTGCACAGCCATCCACTTTTCGGGAACCTCAGACAAAAGGGAGCAAGCTCCCCCAACAAGAACAAACATGCCGTTTCCGGCAAGGGCAATGCCCGTCATCATTCTCCATTCCGAGGGTGATGGAGAGTCGGTCGAATTCCCACGTCCACAGTCCATCTCCAAGGGGAAAACCCTCGGCCGGGAAAAGGCGTTTTCGGCATTTACAACCCCTGACGATGCGCGGCAGTATAACCGGACGGTGAACCAGGCCTCAAAAAATCGTCTAAAATCGCAACAATTCGTAATTTATCTCTTGACACGTCTAGGTGCCCAACCTCTTCTGAGTGATGCGAAAGCTTGCCATCTATGGTGCGGATCACTTAGTCACCACCACATTTGTGCAAGTCCCAAATCCGCTGGAGGCGAAATTTTTTACGAAAATGCACTTTGTTGCCTATTTTTTGCCTTCATAACAGTCTATGTGGGCAAATGTCACTCTTTCCCTTCTGTAGGCCGGAACTCCGGCATACAAATCATATTAACGGTTGTCACAAAGTGGTGGTGACTAAGCGATCCGCACCATACTTAGTTTAAATGCTGTTCTTCGCTTGCTGAGGTGCGCTTGCCGGATTTTTGCGGTCCCTGATTCTCGAAAGTTCCTCGAAATAGGTAGAATGCGTCTTTGGTGCGAAATTCGTCTTGCTTGGCCTCGAAGTTGCCCCAATTTGGTGGGAATCAGTGGTGGAACTTGTGTCCGAGGAGTCTCGGGTGTCTTTTTAAAAATTTTATCCGAATCTGAACCAGGCTTGGCTCCCAGCCCTTCCCAGCCTCCATGATTTACAAAAGAATACGGGTTTCGGCATTTGTTGCTCCTCAATTCTTTGTTGACACTTGCTTGACCTTGAGTCTGTTTGCGGAATCTGATTTCTCGCTCGCCCGGCCTCGGTATATCTCCGGGAAAGTTCTGTGGGTACCATAGAGCATTGGTCTATTATCTGGTTAAATTACAATTCTTATATGGACCCCAACAATCGTGCAAGCTGGTCTGACCCAATTGTGTTCCTTACGGCACCTTCCGTCTGAGGCAACAATTTTGGAGTTTTTGACAGAATCGTCAACAAGTGTAGACAAAAAATCAAAGAGGAAGAAATGACGAAACCCGTATTCTTTTTACGAAACGGCTGTATCCGAATTGTTGGGCAGAGGTGGCGTCGTCGATGGTCGATTTCTTATCCGAATCCGGGCAGGGTACGCGCAATTTTGGGGCATGTTTTATCCGAATCGAAAATTTCGCGGGCAGGCATCAAAGGTGATTGTCAGTGGTCCTCCCTAACCGGACGCCAAGAATTAAGTGTGGCCCGATACTGATGGCGGTGGACAAAAATAAAAAAAAATAAAGAAAATAAAGAAACACAAATAATGTTTCGGAGAATTTCGGCGACTTTCTCAAATTTCGGACATCGACGGGAAAGTGTTGCGGCTCGGAGAACGCCGCACACGGATACTGAAATAAAGCATCGTATATACTTGTTTGTCGTGAAATAAAAGGGGATGCCTCTCAACTATTAATGATATGTTCTGAAGCCGTCTCAGCAATTTATAAGAGCGAGCATGCGGGCACGAACTCAACATCTCGACAAAATGACGCACCAGTGGGGCGGTTCACGGCATTTTGTTAGCGGTCAGCCAATACGAATGTCCCTTTCGTTTGTCTTGTCTTGTCCCACCCAGACACGAAGTCTTTGGTTCTTATATAGATTATACAGCCATTTTGGAAACAATATACGGGTTTTGATCCACCGGTGCTCACTCGTTTGTGCTTACCTTTGTTTTGCTTCCCATCACCAGCTCCACTTCAGCCGAATTCGAGTTTTGCTTCCGGCACCCAGAGAACTCCAGGAAAAAAACACAGGGGGTTAGCAGAAGTGAGGATGAATACCAGCTGCTACTTGCCCAGAGCTCGACACGCCCATGACTTGCAAGCAAGGGCCAAAACAAGGGCCAGCGGCACTTGATGCGGTACGGCAACGCCCCACAAAGTGGTGCTCCCGGCTTTGCCGATGACAGAATCGTCAACAAACGTAAGCACCAACGAACGAGCACCACTGAATCAAAACCCGTATATTGTTTCCAAAACGGCTGTAGTCATGCTTCCCACAGCCTGTCTTTACCAAGGACGCAAGGCGCCAACACCGTCCTTCTTCTTTCTTCCCTCGATCACATCCGAAAGCCCATGATCTGCGTCAGTGTGGATTGGGCTTATATAGTTTGAACAGGTAAAGTCGGTCAGACCCGTTCGACCGAGGAACTGAACACCAGAGGCCTCGGTGAGTCCCTTGATCTCAGCTTTGAGACCAGGGCAGATTGTCTCTCCAACCTCGACCAAAGCATCTGTGCTCTGTAAACGACAGATCAACTTTAGAAACAATCCTAAGTAGATAAACACGCACGACTGCCAAACGGCCAAGGGCTTGGATGTGTGCTGGTGTGTCTCCCCGATGACCAGCGTAGGCCACGTAACTAGAGAGGTTGCGCAAAAGCCATACGAGCCATCTGGTGGCTTTTGGCGTGTGCGCAGCCGATGGCTCCAATGGCTGCTGATCTTGGGCATTCCGTTCACAACTGCATCAGAACCATCATAAAGCCCGGTGATGAACTATGACGGGCAATAGCCAGACAGTGAGGGAGAAACCATTGCCATATGCTGCGCACGCGCCCAAAGCCATCTGGTGGCTCGTATGGCTTTTGCGCAAACAGGTTACTATCACCTTTCCGCCCCCAAGTTGCTTTGCGTGTTCCTTGAGCAGTCATACTACCTTTGTATAACCACTGATGGATTTTTTCCGCGGCGACGCACAGTCCTGACGTTTACAAGTCGGCGGTTTTTGATGAGTCGTTCCAACGTAGATTTAGCGAAAGGATTATACCTGATACCACCACTCGGCGAAGTGCCGAAAACTTCGGAAAAGTCCGCGGGATCAGCTGGGAGATGCTGTGGATCAGCCCAGGCATCACGTACATTCTTGCCGCTTGAGTGAGGACAAGTTTTGAGCGCGTCCCAGTGCGCTTTTGCCTGGTATTTGAGTCTCCAGAGGTTCAAACCTACTAGTTGTAGCAACAGAAACTGCGACAGGCCGACAGTAGGAGAGGGGAATGTTCATTGGGATGTTCTGTACCCATTTGCATGGCAGTTTGTGAGAAACGACGGCGCGAATCTCTCGCACCTGTCGGTTCAATCTGACAGCTAACATTTTGCCTTATTAGCCTGTTTGCGATGCAGCCATTGAATGGCTAATGGCTAAATAAGTGTCCAGATTCCGGCGTATTGACAAAAGATACCTCCGGTTGGAGTATCCAAATTAGAGAGTTTGCGGTGAGCCGCCAGAAGCCACCTGGCGGCTCTAACGGCATGCGGATTGGAGCGGCTACGTCATGTGGCGGCTCGTTCAGCGGCTCGTCGCGCGCGATCCTTATAGCGGTTGGGTAGTGGTTGTATACCTTGCATACTTGACTATACCTTCATCCAATGAGAGTTCGTTGTCCAAACGTGCATAATTGTTTTGAATTGAAGCAATTTCCAGCATCAACCGAAGTCTTCGGCTCGAATGCGCGATAGCGTCAGATTTTCGGGTCCAATTTTCTTCGTGTGTGTATGGCTCAAGATATAGATGACTAAGTACTAAGAATAGACTCGCAAAACCAAATTTGAACCAGTCTTACCAGCCGCCAAACGAGCCGCCAGACAGCATAGCCGCTCCAATCCGCATGCCATTAGAGCCGCCAGGTGGCTTCTGGTGGCTCACCGCAAACTCTCTATTTCATTCCAGGCAGCTCTTCTACATGAAAGTTTAGCCCATCAAAGTTTCCTAATACGGAAATCGGTAGCCATTCAATGGCTCTAATGGCTCTTCGCAAACCCTCTACTCGGCATTACCAAAAGTAACCGAATTTAGAAATGCCTTGCTTGCGAACAGCTAATACAGTTAGCAGTTAGTTCAACTGGTGGGAGAGAGGGGGGATAGTCATATGCTATTGCACATAACACGCGCCGAAGTTATTGGGCTTTCCCTGTGCTGATTTTCTTTGTTTGTTTATTTATGTATCAAATCAACACTTTCTTGCTCTGTTTTAGTACCCTCATTGAAGCATGAGGATAGCCCAGCAAAATCTGAGTTCTCAGGTACAGAGTTATGGGATAGTAACCCTATTTTTTAGGTACTCACCCACCTGAAATCCTGGTGACTGTGTTCCAAAAAAGGAAAACACGGCCAAATTAATGGTATTTCGAAGATTAATTTATTCACCCACTGTGTGACAGCTTAGCCCAAGTTTATATCATGAAAGTTGTAGCAAAAAACCTGTAAATGAACCCTTCATTGCTCAAAGTTCTTTGACCATCGTAATTTCGTGGGAAAAAACCCCGAATTCGGTTACTTTTGGTAACTGCGAGTATTTAGAAGAAACCATTTGGCTCTCGCTTTGTTGGCACAGGAAACACTAGTCTGTAACTTACCGCGCCACACTAGTCTGTAACCTACCACGCCACCGGCCCCAGGAGGGTCGCCTTATTATTTTTCCATAGTTTTGGTGGTAAGATGTATTTTAAGCTATCTTTCTACACTCTCCGGAGGTCATACTCCTCAGAATTCCCGTAGGTAGTCAAAATGCGATACGTCGTGAGGTTGGCCGCCTTTGGCCGCCGGCCAACGCATCAAACCGCAACTCACCCATTTCGACAGCTCTCCACTTGCGTCAAGTTGTCAAAATGCTTCGTTGAGACGTCTTGTAAGGATGGCGCCTGAAATACGCGCAAAAACGCGTCGAAAATTGGGTAAGTGAATCCAAGAAATTCGAGATTACATAATAAGCGGACCCTCCTGTCAATGCACCGTGGGAAGCGACAGACTAATATATAACAACCGCAGGCACGAGGATCATTTTTGTTTATATTGTCTGTTTATAAGAGACTAAGGAAACACAGTTTTGAGTATTCTATGTTGTATTCTATACACCATTCTATTGTTTGACCAAATTTGGCTTGTGTGAACCATGTCATTGGGGCTTTTTTGAGCGTCTGAATTCCACCACTCAGATTTGATTCAGTTTCAAGCTGGGTATCAGCTCGTTTTGCCACAAAAAGATGGAACTAATGTGAAAATTCCAGCAGCTCTCTTACTCTCTGTGTCAATCAAGTTTTCAGGATTATTCAGCGACATATATTATCATTATCTACCCTCCTCATTAACCGGGATCAACAACAAGGACAAATTGGAGGTGAAATCTGCGCGACCTGTTTTCAGACTATTTTGAGGCCGTGTTCACAAGTATTTTGTATGAAGGGATGGGATAGTGTCGTCTTTATCAAATGCAGATTGAAAATCCGGTGCGTTGATCAGATATTGTGCATATCTTTCGAGTTTTTGTGTGGTTTGTGCCAGCTGCATGCAAAAATAGTATGACGTCCAGTTTGTTGACAAGCCTCAGGAGCCTCCGACAAGGAATGTCACGGATCTTTCCATGTATGCTGTAGAGAATTGTCAGGGGTATATTTGAAGCGCGACACTTCAAAAAATATCACGTGGCCGTGAAGGAGTGACCAAATTATCGGTTACTTTTTGTAACACCGAGTACAAGTAGGTATGTAGATAGATAGAGAACTCACCAGTCTCCCGCAATGTGGGATGAATGACTGAGGGTGGTGGACAGGCGAGCATGGTTTATATGTAAGAACAAGTATCAGATATCTATCAAGGGCCGGAGCGGCGGGGCGGCTACCCGGAATAATTCATATTCCCGTAGTCCCATAGATAGACAGAATTTGGAGTCAAAGTATTAATTATTCTATTAATAGCTACCGCCTGAGGACTTCGAGCTGCGAAACCAATTCTATCGCTGTATAAGGGGAGGAAGGCATCTTGGGACGATAAGGGAAGACCTGGAGGGTTTCTGATGAAGGTACAGTACATATACACATTCTTTGTATTGAGTTTGCCTGTCAAGAGGCGGGATCACTCGTTTCCCTTCCGGGGCTATAGTATTTTATTATTTTTATTTAACCGAGCGGTAAGAATTGAGCAGCCCTAATCAATGTTCACGTACATTCCCTTTCTTCCTCCCAACCCCCACCTCCGCATCGTCCTCCCTCTCGCTAGGCCCTCCACTTACAGTGGCGGCAAAATCTGATGTCACCCCCAAAAAAGGAAATTTTTATCAAACCGCCTCTAATCTGCCCTTGCCATCGCCGTCTGGGGGCAACAAGGGCACAGATTTATTGGCACAGCAAATACACTGCCTGTGGAGGCAAGATTGAGAAAGATAAGTCCATTCATTGAGGAGAACTGGGCCAAAGATGGTTGGAAAGTCTTGCCCAATAAGTCTCAATTCTCGAGGTATCCTGTTAGCGGTAATTATTTACCACTCTTTACTTTCCAGCAAGCATACTGTACACCTGAACCTCAAGCGACAAAGCTATAGCGTGCAGCACTCCAACCGGCAAAGCCTTGGACCTCACAACCGCATACCACAGCCGACGGACCGCGGCACAACCTCACACGATCCCCCGTACCCTCCGGACGACATGATTCATGCTGGGGCACGCAAACTCACAGCGACCTGTAACAGCAAAGACAGCTCTCCAGGGACTTGGACGAGGAAGAAACGATGGATTTGGCAAAGCGAACGAAAAGGGCATACCCATATGGGTCCCACATGGTACGTCACAACAGTGTTCCTTCTTAAGGCCTTATTAAGGGCGCCTCCAAAGGCTAAGGCCTTAAAGGCCTTAATAAGGTTATCATGGGCTCCATATTAAGGGGCCTTAGGATGAAAAATACAAATTTTTCCGGGCTTTTTTAGATGCATTTTTTGGGAGTTCCAAAGCGATTTTGCTTCTTATGGCTTGCTCCAACTGAGTTTTGGCTGAACTTGATGTTTGTGGTGAAATTGCTCCCACCAAGGCAATGCAGGTAGCCGAGCTGAGGGCTTGGCCCATGTTTCGCCACGCTTCAGCAGAATCAGCGGAGCCTGCCGGACACTGCCATGGCCTTTGGCAGCTGCCGAACCTGCCGAGCGTAGCCGAGAAGGGTGACGTAAGCCAAGGTAAGGCTTAATTAAGGGTTAAGATGGATCCAGCTTCATGTTAACCCTTAGCATTAACTTGAAATTAAGGGTTAATTCATTCTAAGGCTTAACCCCAGTCACTGCATTCAAGGGGTCCCTCGCACGAAGGGTTCGGCGAGAGACCTCGGTGAACCTCGGTGTATTTCGAGGCCATTCCGCTGAATAAGCACCTGTTGTATGGTCATTAGTGTAGGTTTTTGCGCTCAAACTGCTACAAACCCATCGTTGAAGGTCTTGGTTGGGTCTTGGGCAAAATCTCACAAGTTTGAAGGCTTGGTGACGAGAAACCGGTGATTGGCAGCAGATTCTCCCACACTTGACCATTGACACCTGTGGGAGACACTCTAAGAATAGGAAAAGCCCGGAGAAGAACTGGGACTGTGTATTTGGTGTTTGAGACAATATCTGAAGCAAAGGGTCAAGGAAAATGCGCAAAGAGACTCTGAGAAGATGATTTACGGCTCAAAATAAAACCTCCCAAGGGGGTCAGCGAGGCCGCCTCTCCCGAACCTCATCATACCTTGCCGTACCCTCTCTAAGCGAGCTTGGCCGAGGCGTCTCGCCGCGGCTCGGCAAAAGGCTCGCTGGTCCGCGCATCAGGTCCGGCGAGGGAGAGCCTGAATGCAGTGAGTGAAAATCCCGTATGCCGAGGATTGCCGACAGCTGCCCGAAATTGCCCACCCAAAACATGGCAACTCTGGGCAACTGGGGGCGGCAAAATGAGCCTATAGCAATTCGCAATTGTGCCGCGAGTTGCTCCAAGTTGCCCATTTTGTGCTCAAGCCTGCCGTTGGTTGCTCATAATTGCCCTGCCAATTATTTCGCTTTATTTCGATAAAATTCATATTATTCATGCTGCTATACTACACAACGAAGTCAGAAGAATAAAAACTACCAAGTCCGCGATACGGATCCCCGATGCGACTTCTCCGCTAAATCCACCCAACCGAGCGAAACCTCTCCGGCGCACCCCCCGCCTCAAACCAGCAAGTCGCAGCGATCTAGAAACAAGTGAATAAGACGGATAGTGCAGCAAACTCAAGCTTACCTATGGAACTGCAGACTCCGTTTCCGAGCATGAGCCGAACGGTCTGCATGCGAAATTAGCTGGAGAGCGAGGACGGGCGGCATCACGGAGGACTTACGGGCTACTAGCGTCTATGTAGAAGACGTACTGTATCTGAATCATCCGAAACCGATTAATAACATGAAAGCAGCAGACATCAATAGACATACAATGGTTCCTTTTAACGAGCGAGGCTTACATGCTGTGAGTGGATGATACAATAAGCTATATGAAGAAGAAAGAACATGTGTTCAACCGACTCACTAACAATATGACGCGCTTGAGGTACGCGAGGCGACGAAGACGCGACTCTGCGCACTGTGCACGAATGTAAATGACCTGGAAACAACAGATACACGGCTCACACACCTAATCCTACATGTTTGTCTAAAAGCGAAGCGTATGAGAATGCGCGAGACGCCGTCGAGCATAGTACACACGCACCTGAAAAGGAGTGTTTCACGACATGTTATGTTGGCATAACCTTGCACGCCAGCGCCATGGACCTGGAAGAGTTCGTAGAGGATGCCGCTGAACAGCGATCCCGGATCTGGGCGCTGGGAGTCGCGTCATCGCGTCGCCCTGCATTCGGAGTGGAAGGATTTGTCGAGATGGCCGAAGATTTGAGCTGTCGGGGAGGGAGGAGATGGAAAGAGGTGGAGGGAGCACGACGACGGAGAAGGACCAGACCACGGAGGGAGGCAGCGGGGAGTAGTGAGAAGATGGTGGAGGGGGAAAGCAAGAGGCATTTCAAACTCCGACGTTGTGCAGCGTCGACGATGACGTCGACATGGACTTGTGCTTTTTTTCGCAGAGGTTGCTGGACACGTTTGTCGACGACCTGAGTCAATCCCGAGGATATTTTGACGAAGTTCACAGTTTTTGAGGTCAATGACAACAACGGGCAATTTTGGGCAATCATGAGCCCGGTCGCGGCAATTTTGCGCAACTATCGGCAACCCTCGGCATACGGGATTTTCACTGGGGCTTAACCCTTAGGAGGAACACTGCGTCACAACCCGCCACTGCCAGCGGGGACGTATGCCAGTCAACTTGGCTCTGGCACGTATCGCAATCCCACGGCCGCAGAATGGGGCAGCGAGCCCCAGGATCCATCTCAACGAGGGCCACAGGCGCTCACTCGCAACGAGCAGCAGCAGCGCCACCGACGAGCAGTTTTACTCCGTCACCACGCCTCGGACAACTCGGACGACACGAGTACGCTCTCGTCCTGACGTTCCGGGCAGCGCGACATCGCGCACACCCTCCTCGCATGCCCAGGGGGAGCCTCTCCTTCTACACCTCGCACAGGCATCACAGGGGGAGCATTTAGAGCAGTCCCTGCATTCGACGACTTGCTCATGGCGACTTTCGCACCGCCAACTTCGACGCGAACGGCCGACACAGGGGGAGCTTCTTGCTTCCTCATTAACGTCTCACCTCATCTGCCGCACACTGACACTCGCGTCACACGCGCACGAGCGCATTCCACTTTCATTCACCCCGTCGCGCATCATCTATCGCCGACATTACACATTCTTTCACATTTTCCCCATACATCCATCGCGCATGCGGATCAGTCGAAAAACCATTTTTTCGAAGGGGGAGATAAGGGGTATGGAGGCCCACCACGCTCAGTATGGGGGCCCGACTCGATTAGACCGCCTACGTGCACAATGTGACGGGCGGAGGTCTTGATCGGCGACATCCAGAGCAGTAGCAAAGACTATGGAGCCGATAATACGACGACGAGAAGACAGCCACAGCTGCAACGGGCGGACACGTAACGACTGGGCCAGAGACCCGAGTGGGTCAGCGCCAACGGTCCTCGATCCGCGACTGCGTGTGCTGGAGAGACACGACGGAGTGTTGATGCTCTACCAGAGAGAATGCTGGGTCGTATTGGGTCGGAAGTTTATTTGGCAAGTTTCACGCTCAAGGGGGAGCAACAGTATGTTGTTCCATATATTTTACATATTCTCCATCATGCCCTTTACTTATATATCCCTTACTCGAGTCCACTCGCTGAGGGGGAGTGTTAGCGGTAATTATTTACCACTCTTTACTTTCCAGCATACTGTACTCTCGTAAGCATTATATGCGTTGATAACCGAGACCACGACGTTCTCTACACAAACGCAGTTTCTTTCGACTTCTCGTCTTGACCATTCGATACGGGCGATACCGAACAGCAAATTACGCTGACATATCCCAAGATGGAAAAGGGTTGCATGTGTTTCAATTCTATGTCTTGAATGCACTGTGAAAGGTCCGACCACTAGAAAACAGGGCACAGAAAAGAAAACGAGTTGAATTGGTGAGAATTTCCTTTTTTGGGGGTGACATCAGATTTTGCCGCCACTGTACCTTTCTTATCGACGCACCCATGCTCAGCACGACCAAGGCAGAGTCCAACGACGTCGGGAGCCAAGTAAACAGCTTCCAAGTCGTCTCATCTGCGGTAAGCCTACCCCTCATTTTTTGATTTTAACCGTCCGTTGTGCGTATCTATTTCAATTGACCCTTTTTCTCCGTCGCGCCGAATTTTGTGCTGTATGTACAGGGATAACTATAGGTCGTGTTATCATCAAATCATAAATTGGGACGTTTGGGGGCAGTAGTAAAAGTAGTGTAGTAGTTTCTTGAGTTGGCGCTGTGTCGCGTCGCACAATTTTCAAAATATTCTTACAGTTTTAATCAATAATAATATAATGAGCTCGAACTTGCACAAATATTACTGTACTGTACCATTCCTCCTTCCGGCGTACGTTGAAGTCAAGCGCTGGAAGACAAGATGCATCTGCGCGACGACTGATCAATTAAAAGCTTGCAAAATGAAGCTCAAGCGACGTACCTCAGAGTTGGTTCCTGTTTATGTTGTGACTGCTCCCAATCCAGTCCCAGGCTGTATACGGTCGACGTGAGTTGTCGGACATGGAGGTTGCAGAGGCATGAGCTCAAATCTATTCAAACAGAGCGAAGATTGATTTGGCCCGCAGTGTTGCATTTAAGGGTGTTAATAAGGGTGCTCTCCAAAATTAAGGGATTGGGTGCTTATTAAGGGTTATTAAGGGTGCTCAAATTAAGGGTCAAAACATGTTGGGTATGTGGACAATGGGGGAAGCTTGCTTCAGTAATTTACTGCCGAGGTCACATGACACTGACAGCTGGATATCTGGAACATTTAACTATGAATTGTGATTTTTCTACTAGCTTCATTAGGGTCGTTCACACCTCCCTTTTTTGCTCCCTTTTTGCTTCCCTTTTTCCCCTCCTTTTTCACTGATTTTACGGTTCTACCAAAAAAGCTTGTTAGAACTTGGTTGTTTTTCTCAACTGCACCTTTTTATACCTCTCAATAGAAAAGTCAACATATATTAGGCAAGGACTGAGGTTAATGAGAGGAAGTATGAAAAAGGAAGAATAAAATGAGATCAAAAGGGCTCAAAAAGGACGCTCTGAGCGGAGCGTTCACACATTCCTTTTTGCGGCTCCTTTTTCACACCATTTTTTTTTTTTCAGTTTTGGCCAGAATTGCCCAATGCACTCCGTTTTTTTGGTAGGTCTTCCCTTTTTAACTATTCAAATTGAAAAGGGAAAAAAAACCGGGCAAAAAGCGAAGAGAATACAGAAAACAGCAAAAAAGGAGAACAAAAAGGGAGAGAAAAAGGGGAAGAAAAAGGAATGTGTGAACGACCCTATTGTGTTTTTGGAACAAGTAATATGAGACACTATACCGCCCATATTTGTGCCATACTCCACAACCAAAATTTGGTTAAAGGGAACTGAAGAAAAACTCATTTTTCACCCCTTGCCAAAGTGCTCTAATAGGATTTAATTCATTGTGTATCCGAATAGGCTCTTAGCTTGACAAATTGTACAATTAATTATTTTCTCTAAAGTGCAATTGTCAGCAGACCCTACAACGTGTCCACAGTGCGGTGCTCGGCCGTACTCGGCAAGGAGGCGAGCCTTGCAACCGTGTGCGCAAATTCGGTGTATCGGGCGAAAAACCTCGCCGTACGTGCTAACTCCACACACAGCCTCTCTGTCTGCACACAGCCTCTTTGTGCCTGCCCCTTAAAACCCCCTTGGTCGCCGTTGGCCTACATATAAGGACTTCCCTTGTTGATACCTACATTTGAGCGTGTCTCACTCGTTGTACCTTCCCGCTGTATGTCGCTCCAGGAGCTCTACAAAAAGCTCAAAAGGGACACTGGGCCATACGAGGAGCTTGAACAGGCTGCGCGGCTTTTTGCACTCGACACCGTCGCACTCAGCCGTCCCACATCCCCCACAGGTGCTCTCCTTTCGTCCAAAGATGACTCGGAGCCAAGCAGCGCCTGTGATCGAAGCAGCTTGGGCAGTGTAGACGACCTTCAGTGCGAAGTGTAAGTTCATACCACACGTCATTGAGACCGAAGTTTCTGAGCTTTTCTTTTTTGTTCCTGTTGAGGATAGCGGGATACCGATTGCCCATTATGTCTATTTGGGAACCCCAAACCCTTGGGGCTTCTTTGGGAGCCCCAACTTTTGAGTGGGGTTCCCAAATAAGATTCGCATTTCAGAACATTGAACCGATATGTATGGTAGCAACATAACGCATAACGCAGAGCCATTTTTGCTTACAAATCGTCCCATATATGGTAATTTTGCACAGCAAATTACCATAAAAGGCTAGCAACGGCGCGTAACGCATCTCAGAGCGTTGCCTCCATACAGATCGGTACAGTAAGCTGTGCTCGAGAGCGTTTTGATGTAATCAATAAATGCGTGATATATTGTGACTCCGAGTGATGCGAGGGATTTCCGCTTGATCCAGAGACAGTCCGCTTGATCCCAGGTGATGGGTGGTGATGGGAACACAATTTTGGCAGATGCGCCGGTGCTGCCATGTCAATGTCTTCTTTCCCTTCTTCGACGACTATCTGCGAAGAATTTGGGCTTCCTAAAAGTTCCTTTCCTCACGACTGTTTCACAGACGTGAGAATACAACTTCTTGGTACTCCCTGGATCCTCCGAGGATTTTTTTGTGTCTGTAGCTGTTCATTTCACGCGTCAAGACTCTGGCTAGAATTGCATTTAGAACGAGTTTTCACTGGGGACGATTGACAAGAGCTAATGTAACAGATTCAATGCGGATGCTTGAAACTGATACACAACGGAGAGCTCAACTTACATTCACTCTAGACAGCCAAGGAATGGACCTTAGTGAATATGTATTTTTCTGAAACCGAATCTACTACTTGGACATAGTTTATAATTTCTTGTTCAACTTATTTTACTCCAATGTACATTGTAATATTGATACGGATTCGCGCAAGCTCCCCCTTCTGTAGGCCGGAACTCCGGCATACAAATCATATTATTGTTCATCAGTCTGTGCCTGGAGCCGTGGAACGAGAGTAAGCGAACCAAATCCAGGTCTGGAAATCGCAAATTGCACCGCAACCAATGTCATCTTGAAGCCATTTTCAACAAATCCTAGATTATTCAACATAGTGCCGCAAACCGGCCAGTCACACCGCGGGAGCGCGGAAAAAAGGCTCCCCACTGTTAGATTTTAATTTTAGATATTAAGGTACAAAAAAAAACTCCTAATATAGTGCTTTGATATCGGAGATAAAAGGCCCCCTGAAAGTTCCCCCAATTAGTCTTAACCTTAGGTGCAAAACAGGCTTCATCATTTTTGAGATAAAGAGGTGCGACTTAAGCGGCTCATTTCTGCGCAACTTACACCAGGTATCAGGGCGCCTAATTTTTTCCTTCTTTATCACAGATAATCAAGAGCTGTTTTTGAGCCTGATTTTCACCTATAAAAAGCGCCCTATTGTGGCATTGGGGCGCAAGATATGGTAAATATCAAGGCTAAGTAAAAATGGGCCTGATATTTGCCATATCTTGTGCCCCAATATGGCAAATTTCAAGGCTAAATATAAATGGGTCTGATATTTGTCATATCAATATGGCAAATTTCAAGGCTAAATATAAAGTATCAGACCCATTTATATTTAGCCTTGAAATTTGCCATATTGGGGCACAAGATATGGCAAATATCAGGCCCACTTTGACTTAGACCACTTTGAGCAACATAGATCTTCTTTATATGGTGTTTGCTACAACTTACACGATATGAGTCGGGCATCAAATTTATTCCAGCAAACATAGAGATCGATTTTCAAAATTCAGCCAATTCAGTGATTTTTGCGTTTTTCGGCAATAGGTCAGCAGTATTTCTGGTCAGTGAGCATTTGAAAAATAGCTTTCCTATCTTATGTGGCCGTATATAACAGCTCAGGGCTTCACAGAAAGTTTTCATGCTTCAATAAGACCTGAAAAACAACGTACCACATTCTCACCATGAGTTATAAGTATAAAAAGAGGATCAAAGGGCAGCTTTGGCACCGTGGTGACTGAACTAGGTGTCAGGAAACATGCAATTTCTGATTCCGGTTACTTTTGGTGATGACGAGTATAAACTTGGGCTAAGCTGTCACACAGTGGGTGAATAAATTAATCTTCACTGTGAGACTGGGGGCACATGAAAATCATGTACCTTGGTACCCCGAAATTCATGTCCTCTTACACTGAAAATCATCGAGCATCTATATAAGAACCAAAGACTTCGTGTCTGGGTGGGACAAGACAAGACAAACGAAAGGGACATTCGTATTGGCTGACCGCTAACAAAATGCCGTGAACCGCCCCACTGGTGCGTCATTTTGGATGTTGAGTTCGTGCCCGCGTGCTCCACCCGTCTCTCTGCACGATGTCGATTCACTCGATGCTCAACCATGCCCGCCACAACGAGCCGTCTTCGCCCACTGCTGCCCAAGACGCCCTCTATGACTCAGCCGGAGCCCTTTTTGCTTAGCAGAACAATGGAGCGCTAGGGGAATCTCGGCGAGCTGAGTGCAGTCAGTGGTGCACCTGTGGAGATCAGAGCGAATCCTGTTTCAAGGAAGAGTCGGAATCAGGTCAGCAATTCAACAAAATGTCGTGCCGGACCCGTTCAAAAGTAATTTTTCCTTAGTCCGAGTCTGAACGGCGTTCGGCGGGCCAAAAGAGACGAGGAAGAGAGAAGCAAAGGAAAAAGAGAACGATGGTCGTTTGGTACGCGAGACTTGCGATCTGAGGACTTCACACTGATCTGAGGGGCACAGTCAGGCATTGTAAGGCCTGTAAACTTGCCACGATCATTGGCTCAACGAGCACGTCGGCAACGAGAGCTCGCTGGTGAAATTGAGGATCTAGTGGACACCGAGGGATATAAAGGTTGTCATAGGTCTCAAGCGCAAACGCTACGGAGTTGAACAAGGGGAACAAAGGTTAAAGTTATCTCCTGAATGCGGTACGCGTCCACCCAATTGGAGCTGTATTGTCTAGCTTACTGTTTTGTTCGTCACAGATCCGACTCAGTCCTTAGATCAAGCCCTCGACCACGAATACGATGTCAATCAGCCTCGCCGCAATGACCTATATCGGGAAAGTTACCGAAGTAGGATGCTTCGGTATGAGGATGAGGTTCGGCGAGGTGTTTATGCTGAGGAACAACGACGGGAGATGATGCTTGGATGGCAACAAATTTCCCCAGGCATTTCAACATTGTAAACGGCTTAAGATGAGATTTTTGCATTGTATTCACTATATGTATGTAGGAAACCAAGCCATTTGAGATGGAGTGAGCTCGCACACGGGGCCGCGAGGAGCACCTGGTTTTTGTAGGGCAGAAGAGCGGAATCCCATGGCGAAGCATGAGCTCACTGCTAGTATTCTGAACATCTATATTACAATCGAGGGTTGACTCTGGACAAAGTGGGTTCCGGGAACACCCGAACACCCCACCAACGTCATCTGTCCACAGCCAAACAGCTCACCATAACTCCGCTACTGTCTCGCACGTCTTCCGACCTCCGCTCCACGGTGCTCCAGACCAACTCCACACGCCCAAGTCGCAATGTAGCTGTACACCGTAGCATCGCCTTCAATAAAAGTATTTCTTTAACGCTTCCATGCGATCTCTCCGCGATCTCTTAGTCAACTCCGAGTCAGATGAGACCAACAGAAGACATTAAAGAGCCCGTGAAAATCGTCAACCTCAGCCTCTAACGCAAGCACCTTCCAAACGATCGCTGGCACAGAGGGCGAGATGGGAACGAGAGCGTGCCGATAAAGCTACAGGGATGGATGTCGGTGCGTTATGGCTCTATTGGCGGTCAAATCTACTTGGGATCCTCTGTCGCCGCAACCATCGCGTCTCTCTGCTGTTTTAATGTCGAAAACTTGGAGTTTCCCCACATTGGCTGCTATCGCACGGTTATTCATGTGTGTATAAGAAGCCCTTTGCTTATTTGCGCGCCTTCATTGATGTTTTCAGCCCGCACGTGAAGTGTACTCTCAGGAGCTTGCTCCTCTCGATTATCATCTGTTGGGAGATATTGTCTCTGCGTATTGAGCTGACCCGACGTTCAAGATGATTCCTCTCGGACCTCTAGACAGCATCAGCCTCCGCACACACGCGACCGTCAACGTCTGCGGTATTCCAAGCAACATCAATAAGGAAAATTTGCCTAAATCTTTCCGCAACCAGAACTTCGAATAAAATGTTCTATGAATGCATGAACACGGCGGGCGGAGGGCGACAGTGCGGGTGGTTGATAACAATTGTTTCCATCAAGTTTCCATCAACTGATTGACAAATTATTTTTCTTTTAAAAAGTGAACTGAACGAACTGAACTAAGAATTGAGCACCCCTAGTCCAGCACTGACTCTTCCGAGCTGAATTTGAAGAAGCGCAAGCTTCATTACCACGGAAACGAGCAGGAGGAAAAGGGGGAAGGGACTTCGAGTGGTCGTCGCAATGGTAGACATTATTGAATAAACTAGACTTGAACTCTGATGTATTTGTAACAAAATTGCAAGCAAAAAATCTTCTCCATTATGTATGTCGTGCTCTGGGGGGCCTTTCCTTTGTACCCGGATTACACCGTAGCGTAGCACGGGTAACTGTTAGTTCCCTGAAATTCATGTCCCAGCGCGTGAACAAAATCATACTCTTTTTCGACGTTTTCATGTGCCTTTTTAATGTACCGATTCCATGAAAATCAGTCTCACGATTCCATGAAAATCAGTCTCAAGTCCAAATTGCTCCCTTAACAAGCACGAAATCATGGAACGAGACAATGAAAATAATGGGTTACGGAGCAAAATTCAGGATGAAATGAGATGATATTAAGGTCTATATACCAATACATGTGTTATCTACGTGTGAACACCGCGCGCGATGGAACTCCAATCCTGCTACAAGATCTCCAGTTCACGGGCGGACTACGTGGGGACATTGTTGATAAGTATGTATGGTACGAGCAATAGATAAACAAAACACACCTTTGGATCGACGCTCGCTGACTTGTTCGTAGAGTTTACTCAACGACAACGGCGAGGCAAATAGCAAAGGGGTAGCCGCTACAGTGAGTAAGGGAAGTTAGTTTTTTGCGCTAGCTAGCGCAAAAAACCCCGAGTTTTGGTGCGTTTTTGAAGAGAAAAACGCCAAGTCCCCACGCACGTGGTTTGATCGCGTGACTTATTTGGCATGTTGGTTTGTTTGTGACGTGTGACTTCGTCGTTCTCTTCCTCTCCCCTCATCTTCTCCTTCCAATTCCTCCCTCTTCCTCCCCTATCAAGGACTATATCTCAATCATGGGTTCTTGCCCCCTCTGAACGTCGGAGACTCCGCCGCCGCCCATGCTCAACATCGACTTGTGCCATCAGCAAACCGGGGCGATGGTGACGTGATTGCAAAGAGTGACTGTGGGGAGGTGTTTTCATTGACGGGTGCGTACAAGAGGTCACAGATCGGGTGGATCTTGACACTGATGATCAAACGTAAGGCGACCACCCACCACAAATATCAATAAACAAGGCCTCCCTCTTATAACGTTGCCTGTGGTCCTGCGTCTGGCCTGAAATTCGTAAATCAGGCTTGGTAGCATGTAGAATGACTCCTTGGCAGCTTAAGGCGATATTCTATAAACCAGGCTTTCCTTGGATTGTCTGTTTGAACACTTGAGATTATTTATAGGCGTAAGCTATATTTATCCTATCCTCTGTTTGAAAAATCCTGCAGAGAATGTCTACAGCCTCAAGAATACCCACTAATACCTCAGACTCGTTTCTACACCGTTCAGAACACCCCAGACGCGCTTTCTTGACGCGTTTTGGCTGGAAAATGAGACAGCCCGTGACCTGTCGATCAATCCATCAATCAGCCACGCGAGATCATTTGTATGCCCGATCCCCCGATCTGGCACCTCTTGGGTGCGTATGACCTTTGTTGTGGCTTCTATACAGCACATTGACCGCTAGCCCATGCCCAGGGCGCATCGCACCACCTAAAACCAAGGTGCGACTATTCCACTTCTTCACCGCAATCATCTCAATGAATCTTCCAGGTAGTATATAGTACGTGCGCAAGTGAACTCACCGACCTTTCAACGTCGAGTCAGGCGGAGTTCGGTGTCAAATCAGCTCAAGGAGCGGGGTATCCAAACGCAACGGACATCCGAGAACGGATAAGGAGGGCTCTTCAATAGCCGGTATGTGCTCCCTTCGACTCCGCTCTGCAGTTCATCCATTTTTTTCAAGGTTGCACATTCATTCATTTGCCATGTACGTATGCCTCGCCGTAGTTTCCGTCTGCGATTATACTGACGCCTGTCTGCAGGATTCACCGTTTGTGTCTGTCGGTGCCAATAATCAAGGTGGGTGTGTGGACAATAATAGGAGGAAGAGCAAATGGTCCAGCGAGGAAGGGTGACGATCACAATGACCGTACAGGATTGCATGGACTATTTTATATCCCAATATCATTATGTTCTAATCTCGAAACCGGCGTGATTCGCATTCATAATTTGGTCAAAGCTTCCTGTGCCCCCAGAGAGGCTGGATGAAAGCTTCGTTTCGATGTCAGTCATTGAGCTCAAAATGAGGTGGCGCTCAAACTGAGACCAAAATGATAAGCCGAACGGAATGACTTTTGATGTCAACATTGCCTCTTTTTGAGACCAACCGTGGGCCTCAATTGACGCTCAGCATTGAGATCACATAGGTCTCAGTCTGGGTTGGCGGTGATAGAACGTCGGGAATATCAGCATGAAGAATGATTTTACGAGGCACGACAACTTTAATAGCATAGGCGCTCGCCAACGCCTGGCTGAACGCCTATTCCGAGGTTGTCCGAGGCCGTTGCCAAGTCGTTGCCACATAGCAACACACACAGCATCTGATCAACCATCAGTTAATCATCACGATGTAATGACTGCCGTAGGCCAATATGATTTGTATGCCGGAGTACCGGCCTACAGCAGGGGGAGCTTGTGTAAATTGTTACTGGAATGGCACTCAAATTAACAATGTCAACGTTGCGCTGTTGTTTGGGGCATAATTCGGCCGGATTCTTTTCTCGCACATAATCTACTGTTGTGAACAAAACTTTACTTATGCCGGGCAATGACGTTCTGAAGGATGAACCACCAATCAAATTCTTGACTGGCTTATCATCGTGATAGAATTTCCACTCAGTGCCATAGTCTCTCTATAAAGACACTAACTGAAGTCTGAGCAACATTGATATCATTTACTTTCATCGCCTCATCACAGCAGCTGTTTGCAAAACTAATGGCACCATTAACAACACCTCGTCGAGAACCTGCCCCTCTGTACCGTGTATGAAAAGGAGGACTGTATTTTTCACCTCCGTTAAGCAGCTTTGGATCACTCGGAAGATCATTCGGAGCATGCCAATCTTGACGTGCGCACGTCAAGGGCAGTGACGCCATCAAAACGCTCTCTAGCACAGCTTATTGCTTTTTGGCGACGGCTCTGATAAAAGGGGGAGCAAGCTCCCCCAAAAAAAACACAGGCGAGGAGCTAGGGCAAGCGGAGCGCGCCCTAGCTCCGGCAATTCAGCAAAAGAACCCCACCCCGACGGGTTAGTGAAAGACATAGTCCTCCGCGCGAACGTGGCTTTAGTGTGCCGACCTGAGCGGCCCCGGTTCGGGGGACCCCCCGAGCGCAGCGTGTGGCCTAGCTGAGGGGGTATCGAGGCTTCAAGGCTTGGAGGAGGATTTTTCAGCGCAACTTGAAGTACTTATTCAGTCGTCTTTTCCTCCTCTCCTGAATTGGCGACTTGTACATACATGTCATTGTCAATGTCCTCTTGATTCTGTCCTTTCTTATATTTATGAACAAATGTCCCGTCTCGCCACTGCCTCCGCTCTCCCATTCGCTTTTTACCCAAAGTCCCCACCGTTAACAACCATACATTTCTACCGCCTAGTTATGAGATGTCCCAACGTAGCACAAGCACTGTAAATCTACCAGCCACCATTCAAATTAAAACCCTCTGTTCATGATATTTTGTTTCGCTTTTCTCGCTATTTTTCACCAGTCGGGAAGGGCCCAGGTAGCCGAAACGACCCATACTATACTTGGACTTATACATCAAAATGAACTATAAGTTGAAAATGCATTCGCTTGAGCTCGTTTCTCGTCCGATTCTCTTCGGAAGTAACGCAAACTGTACCGACACATCTCTCCTGTATGAATATGAAAAAAGTTTGACGAAATTTGGACAACATTTGAGCGAGTTAGAGCCCGAGCATCAAAACCAACTGATGCTCAGCAGAACCTGCTCTGGGTTTAGTTTTCAGCCAACGGATTTTTCTAGGAATTGAATGGGAGTGTCTGTGGGACTGAATAAGCGTGTCTACCAATTTTTCCGGGCGAATTACGAGGAGAAACGGGTCCAAAATGACTACTTCAAAATATGCGTGACATATTCAAAGTCCGCTCGATGCCGACATCAAGCGAGGCTAAGCGCGATCACGTGGAAAGCGAACCATCTCGCGACTGACAGCTTCTCGACTTCCAATCTCTCGCGGCATGCCTCATGTCGGGACGGCTCGCATCCCCAACTTTGTGGAAGATCTCGAAGAGCGCTACACACTTGCTTGTCGCCTTCTTGCCGCTTCTGACACGCCGAACATCACTCGGGTTGCTGCTGAGCTCAAATTGCCCTATGGCACCCTCCGGAATCGCTTTCGAGGTCTCGCCCGTCCACGGAAAGAGGCATATGTGGAGAGAATGCTTCTCTCTCCTGAGCAGGAGAAGGTAGTGGAGGACTGGGTGCTTTACCTTGCTGCTACCGGCCATCCTGTCGACAAGCGCGCCATCAGGGCTATTGTCAAAGACGTTGCCTTGAAGAAGCCGAGCGGGACCTGGATCAAACTCTTCCTTCGCCGTCATCCAAAAATCAAGCTTGGGAAGGCTCGTGGGCTTGATCCGCGTCGAGCCCAAGCATTCAATCGGCCCGTAGTGTCCCGTTACTTCTCGCAACTGCAGAGAATCATCGAGGAGTATAATATTCCCGTCGAAAATATCTATAATATGGATGAGAAGGGGGTACAGAGAGGGGGAGGGAAGAAGGGGAATAACCGCAAATATTTTGTGGGTCGGCACAGTCGTACCAACTACAAGGCCGCCAGTGCCAACCTCGAGCTCATTACCATTATCGAGTGTGTCTCCGCCGATGGCACGGCCCTCAATCCTGGGTTTGTTTTCCCGGGAAAAGAGTTCTGTCCTGAATGGTTTGAGACTCCAGATGTCACGTAAGATTTCCTCCTTCTCTTCGGCCAATGTCTGGCTCAATTCTTTATTTTTAGTGTCTCCATGTCTACGAATGGATGGACCGACAATTGCCTTAATTATGATTGGGCTAAAAAATCCTTCATACCTCAATCTGCGGCACGCAACGTTTCTAACGGTTGGATACTGCTTGTCCACGATGGGCATGGGTCGCATGACACACCAGAGCTCATCCAGCTTGCGCGAGAACACAAGATTATTCTTTTCTGTCTTCCTCCGCACACCACCCACAAACTCCAGCCTCTTGACGTCGGTGTTTTTGGTCCATTTCAGTCGGCATGGATTGATCGCTGCCACGAGATTGCTGAAGACACAGGGGAGGAGATGCCAAAGGAAGACTTCATCAAGGAGTATATGGAGATTCGTGCAAAGACGTTCAAGTCGTCGACTATCAAATCTGCGTGGAAGTCGAGTGGCGCTTGGCCAATTAATCCAGAAGTCTTCACGGATATCGACTACGCCCCCAGTATTCCCTTCTCCACCACCACAGTTGACCTTCCGGCATCGTTTCCCGTCAATGTCTTTCAATCCCTAAACATAATCCGGTCCACGTTTATGCCTGAAGGTGTCGACGAGGATTCGGATGATGATTCGGATGACGAGCCCGACAATCAGTCGCACTATCAGCCTGACTCTCAATCTCCGAACCCGTCTGGGTCTCAATCATCACAAACTCCTTCCACGGAACCTGCCAGCCACGTCCATTTTTCCACCATTCCACCCGCCGACTTCTACGAAAATTCCTCGAGCCGAGGTTCGGGCTCTGCAACTTCAGCCTCTCTGCCTTCTACTGCCGCGTCAACACCCTGTCCGCCGAGTCGCCGCCACCGCACCCTATCTACTCCCGACGACACTCCGAACCCTTCTAAACGTCACCGCTCGAATGACACCTTGACTCGCGACTACATCAAATTTCTCGAGGCCGAGAACGCGAGGTTAAAAACACACTGCGCCATATCGGGCAATCAAGTCATGACCTTGAAGCGAAAACTCAACCAGAAAGCAGCAAAGAAAAATGGGAGGGCCAAGCTGAATGTCGAGGCACGGACTTTGACCTCGGATGAGGGGCTTGCAATCGCTTTGGAACGCGAACGGGCAACACAGGAGAAGGAGGCTGAGAAAAAGAGGCGAGATGAGGAGCGGCAGTCCAAGGAGCGGGAGGAGCAATTACAGCGTGAAGCGCAGGCTCGGACGGCCATTTTCCGAGGCGGAATATCAAGCAAAAACAAAACACAACTCAAAGATCTTGCATACGCACTCAGTCTCCCGATGGACGGCACCGCCAAGGATCTTATTGCGAGAATCAGCGAGCACTTCGAGACACATCCCGACCTCAAAACACAATCCCAGTTTGAGGGTATCTTCAGCCGCTCTCGGACTTCAGCTACTGGCCCATCTTCGCAAACTCCTCTCACTGATTCCACCAATACAAACTCAAATGCCGTGGCCGGTCCATCCCAATTCCCATTATCCTACGCTGATCCTTGCTTTAATTTCACAGACATGTCTCCGTCATATCCTGCAACATACTATCCAGAAAACTTTAATAATTTTGCTGTTTTTGCGCCCGAGTCCCACCACATGCTCGGGGAAAACGACATATACGCTTATAATCCTTACCCTTACACCTTCCCGGAATACATATACGAGTAGCAACCTTATAATATACTAATCACGCTTGTTTTCGAGTACACATTTTGCATTAAATCTATCTACTAAACGGCTCCATTAATTTTGCAAGGGCGGATGAGGCAGCGGCAGCTTTCTCCCATTTCCCAAGGTCCTCCCGCAGCTGACTTCGCTCGGCGTCCGCCTCCTCGAAAGCCCGTCGGTATTGATTATATTGATCTTCCCATTTGTCCCGCTCCCGCAGAGCGATATCGAGGCGGCTTCTCAATAACTCAACCTGGACACCTAGCTCGTGGTCAGAGTCGTGAACCTCGTCTGAGTATTGAGCTCCAAGGCAACATAAGTTAGCAGTAGTTTGGTTTGCAAGAGACGGAGCACGCACTATCATATTGCGAGATGCCATAATCCGGTTCCTCATCTTTGATCTCTTGAGCTTGCTCCTGTGGTTCCGCAGTCGTTGACTGATTGTAGAGGTGCTCAACATAGGTCTGTTCCCCTATTTGCGAGTTGAGGAACCCTTCGGGCCCATATAAGTCACTTACAGAAGCCGTAGTGAGCGGTAGTTTAATGAGATGGTCTCAAGACCACGCACCTGATGGCCCCACGAGCCTGCCTTGCAGAAAGGCGAGGTGCTAGCTCCTCGCTCTCGCTCTCCTCCTTCAAGTTGGTGGGCGAAGTCAGCGGACTCAAGCCCGGTCGCTGGCGTTTGCGATAGCGCCGTCTGTCCGGGGTGCAGAAATTTCCTGGGTCTTGTGAGGGCTCATATGAGTCATCAGACATATGCTAAAGCAGAAGCGAGTGTAGATGGAAGAGGGAGCCCTAGACTGAGAGAGTCGACGACGCAGAGAGAGAGCAAAGGTGTGGACCGATTGACGCGACGCGACGTGGTGATGGCCTGGATTGAATCATTGATCCTTGGCGGCTAAAGTGTGACTTCTTGTGACAATGATTTTGAGCTACCTTGTGAACCCGTTTCTCCTCGTAATTCGCCCGGGAAAATTGGTAGACACACTTATTCAGTCCCACAGACACTCCCATTCAATTCCTAGAAAAATCCGTTGGCTGAAAACTAAACCCAGAGCAGGTTCTGCTGAGCATCAGTTGGTTTTGATGCTCGGGCTCTAACTCGCTCAAATGTTGTCCAAATTTCGTCAAACTTTTTTCATATTCATACAGGAGAGATGTGTCGGTACAGTTTGCGTTACTTCCGAAGAGAATCGGACGAGAAACGAGCTCAAGCGAATGCATTTTCAACTTATAGTTCATTTTGATGTATAAGTCCAAGTATAGTAGACGATCAAAGACCGAGCATTGTACTTAGATGGGGTTAGTGACCTAATAGTGAGCTGCTGAAACCATATCATCCCGAAATTTGAACTCACGCCGCGGACTTGTGACGATCACCTGTCACGTCACGCTGGGGCTGACCTATCCAACAATGAGAAAGTACCCTTGAACTTGAACTTGAACTTGATTTCTATATACGCCGTACCTGGCCCTAGTACCCATAAGCTCCTGTGTTCTACTTAGTGGTTGAAGAATCTGTGTTCTCAAGTTTCATGTTTTTTTCAACGTCATGAGTTCGAGTCTCAACCTGCGCAATCTTTTTTTTTCCTTGTATTTCTGAGAACTTAGGCCTATAGCATTATTGCACCACGCAGTGGGCCCCCGCGGCGAGCGGAAAGCACCACGCAGTGGGCCTCCGCGGCGAGCGGAAAGCCCCGCGCAGCGGTCGGGGTCTGGGGTGGAAAACCCCAGCCGTCCGGGCCGGCGCCCGCAACCCAAACCCAATGATCAAATAACACAAACAAAAAATATCATTCACAAATGATACAAAGGAGGTAAGAAAACCGGAATTTTGGAGCTGCTCCAGCGAAACTCACAGGAAAATTGCCGTTTTCACCGAGCGGCAGGTCCACGAAGTGGGGCGCCGCAAATCTCGGTGAAAAACGGCAAATTGACTGTGTGTTGAGTCGGAGCAGCGGAAAAATGGAGGCAAAAAAAGGCAGCGAGCAAGGAAACAACTTTGGCGGAGCATGTCACGTTGTGTCACAGATGCGTGACAGTTCGCGGCGTGGGTTTGGTCTTCTATCATCCCTGGCCTGCTGGGATCAGCAGCGAGCTGCTTCGCAGTGTCAAGGAAATGGTGGTACTGACAGTACTTACCAGGTACTAACTGTTAACATTATGTACAATTAATTGACACCATCTCGACATCCCAGCGCCGTATATTGAATGGAGTGGAAGGTAGCCTTTTAGACTTTTGTCCGTATTCACGCAGTTGACTCCTTCGCAGACTGAACTGAACACGGCCGCCCAAAGTTCCAAACTTCGCACAGGTACGCTGGTTGTGTTTTGTGCTAATTTATATGCTGACGTCTCCCCGTGTTGTGCTGTGGGTGTTTTATTTTACTTCGACGCGAACTTTACTGTCTCATTGTTTGCAGGACTTGTAAGCTTGACCAGTACGTCTGATTGCTTTGCTGCGGGAACGCGTTCTGACGATTCAATTTTATAATGTGACGCCGTTACACTGTCCCTGTTCACGCCATGCTTCTGATCTGAACGATTCTCCGAGAAGGACATCGGTGAAGTTTTGACTCCAACTTATTTCAAGGTACTTGCCTATTGACAACTTTCCGTTCGGTCCAGTGTGCCTCTGTGGCCCTCGACTAAAAGCAGGGTTAACACGGGTGTGTGATGGGTGTGTATAGGACGTATATGCAAGCTTAAGCCTCCCTAGTACTCGTGTATGCTCGACGTTTTTCTGAAGATAGTTGTTCACTCTATACTAGAGAATCTGCGGATTGAGGTATCCCCCGACCCGGGCAACCTCACGGCCGCGCGCGGGGTGGCCTTTGTAATCCACTGCGATACAGCGGCCGCAGATAACACCATCTCAGAAATTGTGATTTTTTTTTTCCTAACCTTGTAAGCTACAGTCTGTTTAACGCACAGAACCCCCCAATCAGCCAGAGCGGCCTATCTACACCTGGAGTGAAATGCGTCACAATAGAAAAACGCGGATGATGTGGGAGCGAACAGAGTCCTCCGACCACCGTATTCTACGATGGTCAATATACGAGTATGTTCAGTGCATAGCACGCACCCGTTCTCCGTCAACGCCGCTAAGAGGCTCTGCTTCACTATCCGTCCCTCAATGCCCTCTGCAAGGGCTAAGGTTAAGATATTGCGGTTTGCCTCTCCGTTTGTGGCGCTATCTACATGCATCTGTGTCCTCAGGACTTCCATGCGTGCCGCCGTCTCAGCGATTGCTTCCTGAGCTGTCAAACCAGCAATCTCGAACTCTTCAAGTTCAGCATCAATGTTGTTCACTATCATTTTAATCACCGCATGTCGACTAAGTGGTGGAAAGACACACACTTTGGAGAATGAGTGGTACAAGCTGCTGTCGTCTGCGTTGAATTGAGAATCGCTGCAGGAAGGATTCAACACCCCGCCGGGCTTCCACTGAGCTTCCAGCAATTCAATATCCGACTTAAGAGCCTCTACCCGCTTCCTGACTACTTCACGTGAGTGAAGTCCGTCGGGTAAGCAGGAATAGTACGTTCGAGGTCCGGGGGCGTCGAGGAGGATTTACTGGGCAGAACATATGACGGCGAAAGCGACCACAAAGGCTCTCCGAGTACTTCCGATGAATTTGAGGTGCCAAATCGGACATCCAGACGGAGGGGATTTTTGACTCTTATATTACTAGGAAAATTATAGTATAACGTTACAGAATAAATAAGCAAAACGATCTGGGGCTCACATCTGGCAATCGACGGGCACAGCCTCAAAAATTAATAGCGTTATTGTGATCCACAGGAAGACGACCGCTAATTTGAATATACTTTGCGTCATTAGCAAGTCTCCAAAAACGCGTATATGGCCATGGGCCCGAAGCCCTGGTGTTCTTCGAAGTGAAATGGAGGAGGACTATGCTTTCCCAGAGACCAACCACATTTGCGGACAATGCTCCATTGGGACATGTACAGACGTCGATAATGGCTCGAAATGCAATGCCAATCATAATGGAAAGTGCGGCGTCCATGTCCATGCTCTGAGAGCGATGGTTCGTCTTTGTCTCATATATAAGTAGCGGCGCTTGAGCGGCGCCGGAGAGCTGAATCCGATGCTTGAATTATCCATATGCGCGGGGTAGTCTCTCGTAGACAGATGCTCTATATAAACCAGCTCGGTGATATCCCTCAATTGAGGCTTTGCGGTGAGCCGCCACACGAACTGGCGGCTCGTCGGCCAAACATCAATTATTTTTGATCTTGGTGATGGTCAGTAATCTGTTTACATACATCCAGCACCTGAAATCGGCTTATGTACTATGTCTGTGGTTACGGAGAATTAATCAAGTGTTAGCGGTAATTATTTACCACTCTTTACTTTACAGCATACTGTACTCTCGTAAGTATTACGTAGTCTTTATGCGTTGATAACCGAGACCACGACGCTCTCTACACAAACGCAGTTTCTTTCGACTTCTCGTCTTGACCACTCGATACGGGCGATACCGAACAGCAAATTACGCTGACACAAACGCACCCCAGGTGGCTCCTGGTAAATAACGCCAGTCCGTATCGACTTGTGGACCAGCTCATGAATACACCAATGGCTCGAAGGCGGCGGAGAAGGCGATTGATAGTGAGAATAAGATCGCGCACCATCACCGGCTTCATCCCCCATGCAGCATGTGTCAGAGCAAGGAAAGCGTTCAGCGCCCGTCGGAACAAGAGGGTCAGAACTTTCAATCATTTTCTCGTTCTTATAATTTCAATATCCCACAGGTTGGATTTTACAACCGTACGGGAGCAAAATATCGCGGCCACCACGATATTTGGGTTCGGGACGAGATTGTAGACCTGGCTGCGATGGTCGGTCTCAAATTCTCATTCCCACTTCCTCGCGTGCTATCGACACGGATTGCGACATCCGAAACAATTGGGATCCCATCTCAGCCTCTCTCGCAGAAAAGTACAATATCACCACTCTCCCCCGGCCCCGCGTTACTGGTATACCCCATCATCGCGACACTCTCGTCCACATTCTGACGCGACTATCAACTAAACCAATATATCAATATCGCTATCTCCAGCTCCGCCAACGTGTCCTTTATCCACTTCTTCCCCCACACACGATGCGCGAGCTCATTTTTTTCAAGGTTAATATCAATCGGCCAGAGTTCCGGAAGACAACAGGGACAAACTATCCTCCCCACGAGCGACACAAGAATATTGACTGGGAGAAATTTACACCTTGGTGGAATGCGCAAGTCAACTTCCAACCTCACACAATCACCGATTCCAACATGCGGCTGTACTACAAAATTCCGCAGCAGCTCGAGGCGCACCACAAGAAGATGATTCTGTGGTTTTCAGAGCAGTCCACGTTGGCAGCCGGTGCGAACTATACAGCGCGACAGCAATTTGTAGACATTCTGAACGCTGAGGACAACTTGACTGATGTCCTGCCTGCAATCCAATTCGTCGCGCAGCCAGATGGTGAGCCTAATCTTTCAGTTAACGGTGAGTTGCTCTAGTTTCTGTGTGGTCGAGATCTAAATTAGTTGTAGTTGCGGATGAGCCTTCGACGTTCAATTTCATGTCCGCTCGTCCGGGAGAAGAACAAGACAACATTTTCATACAAGACGACAATGTCGAACTCGAGGTTCCCATCCCGCCGGTGAACCCCGTCAATATTACAGAGCCGTTGGACACCATCATCCCCCCGCCACAGTCCAGAGCCCATTTCCTTCTCCACTGCCCAGCCTGGTCTCGGTTTCGTGCTCCTCTCCAAGATGCGTCGTACTCAGCGGGTGTTCTTGGGGCTGTTGACATGCGCACTCTCTTGAACCATCCCAAGCTCCTCAAACCCGTTATCGAATTCATTCACAAGACTGGCCGCTTCAATTAAGCTACGCAAATCCTTTTCTCCTTTTCTCTCTTATTTTCCCTACTATACCTTACATACTTATAATTCTCAACTCCTACATATTAGCATATATATAGTTTGTACGCATCCCCGCCCCCGCTGTTAAAAACGCTTCCCCTTCCGTTACTCCATACATCAAGTTTCCCCGCCCGTTAACACCTTTTACTTATCTTCACTGTTACTTATAGCTTAGTATATCATCCCAACCCCAGTAGCTTACCCTTTACACCCACAGCTGGCTTATCCAGCTAGTACTGCCGCATAGCCCTTAGGGCCAGGTACGGCGTATATAGAAATCAAGTTCAAGTTCAAGTTCAAGAATGACTATCTGCGAGCTTGCGACGGCAGAAGAGCAGGCGCCACTGGAGTGCAGAAGCGTGCCATTGAAAGAGGCGAGTGACTGCGTAAGGTGCGATACTCTTTCAATGACATTTATGCCGACGCTCATTGACTGGGTGTTCAGGGCGATAAAAAGTATTCCACAGGCATGGACTAGTTATTCTGGCTATCTTCGCGAGATCCGTGAGCGCAATAATTCCTTATAAACCACAGCCGCGCTGAATGTACGAATAGCACAGCTCTGCTTTGCTTTTCGTCGTTGGAATGACATAGGTGTGCTAAATAACGGTAATAATATACTGTGGCTCACAAGCTGTTGCACTGTTACAGATAGCGCAAGAGACATCTACCGAAATGCTACCCTGGAGGTCACAAGCTTTCTGCATATGATGTCTTCCAAAGAGGCCGCCGAGAAGCAGGCCAGAAACGCCTGGGAAGTTCGTCTTTCGGTAGGTTGACAAGGAACTCGCTCCATATTAGTCTCACTTTTGCGAAGGAAATGGAGACGATGGTTTCAAGCGTTAATGCGGCGCTCAACGCTATGAGTACCAGCTGTGCATTTTTTTTTGTGCGGGCGGGTGGTGAGAAAACGTGCCTACTTGTGTGTTTTCGTACGCCGGCATCACCTGTGCTATTTCTGTACATTTCTCAAGCTGCGTGTTTTTTCGATGAAAGTAGTGTGTTTTTTTTTTTTTTTCGCAAAATGTCCAGTATTAATAGTATTACTGCCAAAGTATTACCCCAAAAAAACACAGCAAGAAGGGTCATAGTAGGGGAGTAGGACTACCCTGAAAACATTCTACCCACTGGCAGGCACAGCGGGCGCGAAAACATCGTAGAAAGGACGATTTGCTTGAGGTGATGGTTGATGGCAACTGATGATCATTGCCTTTTCGGGGGGGGGGGGGGGGGGGGGTGGGTCGTGGGATATATTGGGTGATCCAGAGATTGCTACCCCTTGCATATATGTGAATGGCATCAGATCAGCCTGCCAGTGGGATAAACTGCCAGCGATCATAGAGGAAAGGCTATGGGGAATCCCAGGAACGGAGTCGTTTCCTCCACGACTGAGTTAATACTTACTTTCCAGCTCAGCTAACTAACCGGTTAGTTAGCTCAGCTGGAAAGTCAACAAAACTACTGACTCTGACACTGAGTGATCCTCAACAAAGTTGAGAGTTCAATTGCCAGAAAGGGATGATTTCGGTTGGGGATGATGCTGGCCGGCCAGGGGAGAAAAATGATCCCCGGAAGAGCACTGTGACAGGTGTCAGAGTGAACAGGGTGCGAACGTGGGTGTTGGGAAGGGTTCGGAGAGCGTTGGTCTCTGTTGGTCTGCCATCCTGGTGAAGGTGCGACAATTCGCATGTCGCTTATGGGTGGGTTGTCGGACAGGCTGCTGACATTTCCCTGCATTCTGTCGTTTTGGTTTTGCTCAGGCGATCCTCTCCTGACAGATTTGAGATTCTCGGTGGTGGGTAATCATTCCCGAGTACTATTCTAGAAGTCTCCGCTTTGATGCCTCGTTCTGATGTACCGAAGGATTTAGGAAGAGACGGGGACAATTTCGGAAGTTGGCATGGAAGAAATATGATTTCGTAGGTCACGTTGTTAAGTATCGACTGGTCGTAGCGAGTAAATGGCCGTTTCTAGGCGTAGTATGCTATCTGGGAATAATCAACGGGCTCGTAGTAGATTCCCTCCTCCTCCTCGTAAACGTCCGCTATATCCTCCTGGAAGTAAAATTTTGCGGACCCTTCCACCAGCTGCGTGGTCAAGAACTGCACGTCCAGGCTAGGTGGCGGCATGTCGACACAGAAAGCTGGGAACGCCACTGTGCATGGGTCCTGATGAATGCTCTCGCGGAACAGGAGAAGAGCGAATCCATCCCACGACCAGAGCCAGCGTAATGCCACCCATTCACCCACAAGCGCACGAGTGAAGGCGAACTTTGCTCCTACAGAAATAGGACGCCGAAAGTCGAAGGGTGCGACATAACTGTAGAGACTGCCACACAGAAGGCGAATGCTTATCTCGACCGGAGTAGAATCGACTGGCTGAATGTCGGCCCAGTGCTGGGCTAAGACGTGGTCGGGATGAGGGATCTGGTGCCCAGGTGGGGGGAGAGTGGATTTCGATAGG
Source organism: Favolaschia claudopus (assembly GCA_037176885.1). NCBI lineage: Eukaryota > Fungi > Basidiomycota > Agaricomycetes > Agaricales > Mycenaceae > Favolaschia > Favolaschia claudopus. The sequence continues at coordinate 143,534 of JAWWNJ010000213.1, forward strand.
ATGAGTATGGACTGGGTGGTAGGGTGTGTCGCCGTTGAGAGAGGTGATAGCAGGGCTGGCTTCTACGTTGCTTTCCAAGTCCATGTCGCATTCGCCATCGCAACTCTCGCTACAAGACTCATACTCCCCATCGGTGTCAGAGTCACTATTCTATACGGATATTAGTGTCTGAATCTGGGCAGAAGTGGAATATATTTGCCGGATCTGTGGTGTCGGTGTGGCGCTCGGGCTCAGGAATAAGCACCCCCTGGTGCTGCAGGGGCCACTGGTCGAGAAAGTCCGCAGCGCTAATGCCAGTCGGGACAGAGGGCGGGGTTGCCGGTGAATCTTCAGCGTCGGACACCATTCGACCTTTAACTTGGGAGGATAGTCGGAGAGCAAAGACAGGATCATTATTGACATGTCTGCGCAATGCTGCCGGTAGATGCGCATTGTCTTCAGGGCTCGGCTGGGGCGATGGGGCTTCTAGGCCAGTGTTGGGAGCAGATGGCAACTGCAGGGTTGCGAAAGGTTCGTGGTCAAGGAGATCCATGGCTGGGAGCGTTCTGATTCTGGAAGCTTTTATAGCAGGGAGAGGCAGCGCGATCTAAGCTGCTGTGGATCCTGGAATAGCTCTTACATTCCCTCGTCTTTCGTGGTGTCCGCAGAGTTTTCTGACTCAGAGCTGGATGATGTTTCAGATTCCTCGGTGGCTGCTTCATCATCGTCGTTTCCCATGTACCCCATCTTCATGAACTAGTGGTCTCGAGTGATGAACGGAAGAAGCGGCGGGGTTACGTTTGAATAGGGTGCCATCCAATTCTTTTGAAGTATAAGCGCCACCTTTGGTCTTCCGGTGTACCTCATATCGGTCGTCTGTTTTGTGTGTGATGCTAGCACCAGGTCTCCTGATGCATAATCTGCCTTTACCATTGCCAATCTTCGCTTGAAACGTTTCTCGAATTGTGCTTTAGAAGCGAATCTGGACTTTCGCAACGTTTCTGCTGCTCGTTCTATGTCGGCAGGGTGCATGTGTACAGTTGCGGCGAAATTAAATGCATTACCATATAAGAAATTTTGTTCAAACCAACCCAAACCAACCTTGGGAAAGCGAATCATGGATGTTATGAGTAGATTAGCTGCGGATATTGCTAGTACTGGGTGTCAAATGTCTGCAGATGTTTTTAATTCCAAGGGAAAGGGTCAATTTCCTTTGTAATCGGCTAACTTCTATGGTACTCATTAGACTGTTTCTGATCAGATTTTCAAGTAAACAACTTGTTATAGTCACCCATACAACATCGAATACTCGCTCTTGTTTTCGCGCATTAGAGGCAAAGTTGACGCAGAATGATGGGAATTTCCATATATGGTAATGCATTTAATTTCGCCGCAACTGTAGCTGGCGAATGCGTGCCAACAATTCGGCGGTGCTCATGCCAGAATAAAATCCTTCCACCAGAAATGTGGCTTCAGTCAGGTCCATGGGCAATAGGGGCTGAGTGGCATGCAAAAGCTCAAATGGGGAATAGCCAGTTACACTGCTGACCGCGATTCGATCCGCAAATACTGCCGCGGGCAACAGATCGGGCCATCGTGTCATTTTTCCTTGACAGGGAGGCCCGAAAGGGATAGATCCACTTACACTAGTATTGGGATAACGCTTGAGACAATTTGTGGGGAAAAGGCAGCAGCAACTCTGTCTAGATCTCTGCGTAAAAAAATAAAAATACTGATCGGTGCCTCTGAATATCGAAGTAAGTGTACTTTGCCTTGTGCACTGCGGTCGTCAAACCCCGTGAATTTCACATAGCCTATGCATGAATTCCACGATTCACTGAATTTTCAAGTGAATTCAGATTCACCTATTTGACTTTTCACATACCTGATTCATCTAGTTCTGCAGGCCACAACGAACCCCATGAATCTGGGTGACTGACACTCACTGCATTTTGGACAAATCTGGGCCGAGTGAGTATAGGTCTTCGAGGTAACCTAGCCAGACCTAGAATTAGCATGTATCTGTACCACCTCGAAAGGGTTCTAACTTACCAGGTCTTGGAGCAACCAAATTGACTGTGTGTTGAGTCGGAGCAGCGGAAAAATGGAGGCAAAAAAAGGCAGCGAGCAAGGAAACAACTTTGGCGGAGCATGTCACGTTGTGTCACAGATGCGTGACAGTTCGCGGCGTGGGTTTGGTCTTCTATCATCCCTGGCCTGCTGGGATCAGCAGCGAGCTGCTTCGCAGTGTCAAGGAAATGGTGGTACTGACAGTACTTACCAGGTACTAACTGTTAACATTATGTACAATTAATTGACACCATCTCGACATCCCAGCGCCGTATATTGAATGGAGTGGAAGGTAGCCTTTTAGACTTTTGTCCGTATTCACGCAGTTGACTCCTTCGCAGACTGAACTGAACACGGCCGCCCAAAGTTCCAAACTTCGCACAGGTACGCTGGTTGTGTTTTGTGCTAATTTATATGCTGACGTCTCCCCGTGTTGTGCTGTGGGTGTTTTATTTTACTTCGACGCGAACTTTACTGTCTCATTGTTTGCAGGACTTGTAAGCTTGACCAGTACGTCTGATTGCTTTGCTGCGGGAACGCGTTCTGACGATTCAATTTTATAATGTGACGCCGTTACACTGTCCCTGTTCACGCCATGCTTCTGATCTGAACGATTCTCCGAGAAGGACATCGGTGAAGTTTTGACTCCAACTTATTTCAAGGTACTTGCCTATTGACAACTTTCCGTTCGGTCCAGTGTGCCTCTGTGGCCCTCGACTAAAAGCAGGGTTAACACGGGTGTGTGATGGGTGTGTATAGGACGTATATGCAAGCTTAAGCCTCCCTAGTACTCGTGTATGCTCGACGTTTTTCTGAAGATAGTTGTTCACTCTATACTAGAGAATCTGCGGATTGAGGTATCCCCCGACCCGGGCAACCTCACGGCCGCGCGCGGGGTGGCCTTTGTAATCCACTGCGATACAGCGGCCGCAGATAACACCATCTCAGAAATTGTGATTTTTTTTTCCTAACCTTGTAAGCTACAGTCTGTTTAACGCACAGAACCCCCCAATCAGCCAGAGCGGCCTATCTACACCTGGAGTGAAATGCGTCACAATAGAAAAACGCGGATGATGTGGGAGCGAACAGAGTCCTCCGACCACCGTATTCTACGATGGTCAATATACGAGTATGTTCAGTGCATAGCACGCACCCGTTCTCCGTCAACGCCGCTAAGAGGCTCTGCTTCACTATCCGTCCCTCAATGCCCTCTGCAAGGGCTAAGGTTAAGATATTGCGGTTTGCCTCTCCGTTTGTGGCGCTATCTACATGCATCTGTGTCCTCAGGACTTCCATGCGTGCCGCCGTCTCAGCGATTGCTTCCTGAGCTGTCAAACCAGCAATCTCGAACTCTTCAAGTTCAGCATCAATGTTGTTCACTATCATTTTAATCACCGCATGTCGACTAAGTGGTGGAAAGACACACACTTTGGAGAATGAGTGGTACAAGCTGCTGTCGTCTGCGTTGAATTGAGAATCGCTGCAGGAAGGATTCAACACCCCCGCCGGGCTTCCACTGAGCTTCCAGCAATTCAATATCCGACTTAAGAGCCTCTACCCGCTTCCTGACTACTTCACGTGAGTGAAGTCCGTCGGGTAAGCAGGAATAGTACGTTCGAGGTCCGGGGGCGTCGAGGAGGATTTACTGGGCAGAACATATGACGGCGAAAGCGACCACAAAGGCTCTCCGAGTACTTCCGATGAATTTGAGGTGCCAAATCGGACATCCAGACGGAGGGGATTTTTGACTCTTATATTACTAGGGAAATTATAGTATAACGTTACAGAATAAATAAGCAAAACGATCTGGGGCTCACATCTGGCAATCGACGGGCACAGCCTCAAAAATTAATAGCGTTATTGTGATCCACAGGAAGACGACCGCTAATTTGAATATACTTTGCGTCATTAGCAAGTCTCCAAAAACGCGTACCCCACAAGCCAGATATGGCCATGGGCCCGAAGCCCTGGTGTTCTTCGAAGTGAAATGGAGGAGGACTATGCTTTCCCAGAGACCAACCACATTTGCGGACAATGCTCCGTTGGGACATGTACAGACGTCGATAATGGCTCGAAATGCAATGCCAATCATAATGGAAAGTGCGGCGTCCATGTCCATGCTCTGAGAGCGATGGTTCGTCTTTGTCTCATATATAAGTAGCGGCGCTTGAGCGGCGCCGGAGAGCTGAATCCGATGCTTGAATTATCCATATGCGCGGGGTAGTCTCTCGTAGACAGATGCTCTATATAAACCAGCTCGGTGATATCCCTCAATTGAGGCTTTGCGGTGAGCCGCCACACGAACTGGCGGCTCGTCGGCCAAACATCAATTATTTTTGATCTTGGTGATGGTCAGTAATCTGTTTACATACATCCAGCACCTGAAATCGGCTTATGTACTATGTCTGTGGTTACGGAGAATTAATCAAGTGTTAGCGGTAATTATTTACCACTCTTTACTTTACAGCATACTGTACTCTCGTAAGTATTACGTAGTCTTTATGCGTTGATAACCGAGACCACGACGTTCTCTACACAAACGCAGTTTCTTTCGACTTCTCGTCTTGACCACTCGATACGGGCGATACCGAACAGCAAATTACGCTGACACAAACGCACCCCAGGTGGCTCCTGGTAAATAACGCCAGTCCGTATCGACTTGTCGGCATCTGCGGTACACCTGAACCTCAAGCGACAAAGCTATAGCGTGCAGCACTCCAACCGGCAAAGCCTTGGACCTTACAACCGCATACCACAGCGAGTATATACTAGAAACGAAAACGAAAACGAATATATATAGAATAGCCGATAGATGGCCGGCGGTGCCCGTCGGCAGCAGGTTCAGAAACGAAAATGAAGCAGTCGGCACCAAGTCGGCACGGAACAAGTTCATGTCAAGGGTTACGGTCACGTACATACTTGATCGATCGTCTTGCTGCTATGTTGGTCCCGTTCCGATGCTCCGCTTTTGTACTCGCAGCTACTAAAAGTACCCGAAATTGCTGTTTTTTCCCTCCGCTATGGTGCCCTCCACTAAGTCACCACCACTGCTTGACTAGTCCCAAATCTGCCGCAGGCTGAGATTTTTTTCTGCCTACCTCTTTTAGTGCCAGAGATCGGTGCTTTTGCTTGGATTTTACTCGAGCTTCGCCAATGAAATTCATGCTTTCACGTCAACCAGCAGCGGCATATCATATGTGCACACATAGCGGTATTGGGAACGTGTGAGTGAGCGTAAATGGAGGGGGATGCGAACACTTGTAGGCTGCACTGTGCAGTCCCAATTTTTTGGGGGTGGAACTTTTATATCTCCCTCAATTTTGCCGCCAATAAAAGTCCCTCTTGCCAAAAGTTTCTAACAATGGAATAGAGCATTTTGGCAAGAGGGATAAGAAATCCGGATTTTCCTGCCCGCGTAGTAGCTGTTGTCAGCAATTGGTGGTGACTTAGTGGAGGGCACCATAGATGCTCGTGCAACTTAGCTACTGCCGGCAGCCAACACACATTAACAGATAAATATAAAATAATAATATTTGCTTATGTAGTCCATTCTTGTTTCCAAATTGTTTGCCTTTTGTGTTCGTCTACTCGGTATTGACAAAAGTAACCGTTAAGGTGACGATTGCTTCGCGACCACGTGATATTTCTCCAAGACTTCGAGTTTGAAAAATACGTCAGGATATTCCTTAAACCTACACAAGTTGTTGTGGGTAACCTCTGTTCCTGACGCTCTTCAGAGCCAGCGCAATTTTGGCAATAGCTTGAAATTCACCTGTGTCTTTCAACTTCTGCTCATTGTTCAACGGAAATCTTAGCAACTGCCCTTCCAGGCCACTTTCGACTACCTCTAAGATAGGCGTCACGCCAATCCGGCACCTGGTTATGTAAGCCGAAACATCACGTCAACAAAATGCTTATAAGTCTGGCCACAACACCATATTGACAAATGTAAGACCACCAAACTGTAGCTAATAGGCATATCTATGATTCGATGGAGCAGATTTGGCCAATATTTCCTTGTTGGAAAGATACAAGGTGATCTTTCCAAAAAAGGCAAACCATTATGAAAAGCTCCCAAACTCATTTTCGACGCGTTTGAGCGCATCTTGCGAAAAATAAGGCGGAGATTTGGCGGATTATGTAAGCTTACGTACACACTACACGTGATATATCCGTGACTATAGACGCGACGCGACGCGTCAAATTAGCATCAAAATACCTTGTTTAACGCTAGGCAGTGTTGGCGGGGTCAGTCAATAGCGGTCAATAAACGGTCAAAGACGTTTGACTGATGCGGTCTATGACCCCGTCAATGACCGGTCAAAAGGGGTCATAGACCGTTCCGATGGTCAAGTGCCGACGGGTCGACATCCGATCGAACAAGTCCGAAATTTCCGAATATCCGAATGTCGTCATCTCCCGGACCCTGAACTGACCGATTGACCGGTCATTGACCGATCGGTCAATGACCCGTCTGACTTGACCCGGTATATACCGGGTCAGTGCCAACACTGACGTCGCTAGGAAGGTGTGATTGCCTCATGATGAGCTAGCAAAGTTTATGCTCTGTTGGTTCATAAACATCCAATGTATTTCCATGAACTTAACACAAACAGAATTCAGACACGGAATTTAGGGTCAGATGTGTATGATATTGACATTCACATATATTTGAATGGTGAGCACAACAAAGTGGCTCCAGGGCCTCAAGCCTGGGTCTTTGAAAGGCCTCTTGAGTCAGTAGATCTGCAAAAAAAAATTCTCTGAGGTTCCGACGGACTCAAAATCGCAAAGAGAACAAGTTGATGTTTTAAACTTCCAAGATTTGGCGGGTGGCTGTGCTTAACGTAATGTTTATATAAGGGTGCCGGATCGGCGTGACGCCTATCTTAGCTTGCACATGTGATTTATTCAGATGTTTTTGCACACTTGCTTTGGCTAGTAAGGGTGGTAAACAAGCCTACAATCTGAAAACTCTTCGGCCCCTTACAGCCGTTTCGGAAAAAGAATGCGGGTTTTGATTGATTTTCGTTTAAATCCGCCGAGAAATCAGTTGTGCTTGATGGATTGGTTCAGGCCTTTGTCCGATGCCGTTCAAAACATGCAGGAGAACATTCCGATGCATTTTAACCTATTACATACTGCAATATTCGGACCATACGAGTCGATTCACGGTTACTTTTGTCAATACCGAGTATATCATGTTTGCTACGAATCTCATACTTGGGTATCGTAAAAATTTCTGTTTTATGATTTTGAAGTGCAGAGCTCACTGAGTGATCTTCACTCTTCAATTAATTAATAATTTAGAGTGCTAAAACAGCCCGTGTGCGTGACCTGGTACAGCCACTCGGACGCGTTTGGCAAGCGGCCGATGACACTATAGACCACGTACATTGATATACTGTGACTGTGACATCAATCCAGTCCTTTCGGCTTCTTTGCCGTGTTGAAACCGGTCATTTTCGTTTCTGATAGCTGGCAATTGGAGGACTTGATGGCCTGGAAGGCCGCCTGATGAATATCAGCTAGCCGCGTTTTCGTTTTCGATTTTCGTTCATACCGTACCACAGCCGACGGACCGCGGCACAACCTCACACGATCCCCCGTACACGTCTATCCCGGCAGTCATCGGAATTTGGTGGATTTGGTGATCGTCGGAATCCTATGGACAGCCACTGGATCCCAATGAATATACGCCTCTTTGGATTCCAATGGGCAGGTCTTTGATTTTACAACAGCTCCCCATCTAACGCCAATGCTCGGTCTTTGATTGTCTATGGGTCGTTTCGGCTGCCTGGGCCCTTCCCGGGGTGAAAAAATGCGAAAAAAAAAAAAGGGGGGAAAATACAGAAAAAAAAAAGAGGCTTTTCATTTGAAGGGCAGCATCTTGTAGATTTACAGTGTACATATGTGCTACGTTGAGACGATACAATAGTACCTATAACTGTTAACGATGGGGACTTTGGGTAGAGTGAATGGAGGGTAGGGGAAGTAGCGAGACGGGACATTTGTTCATTAAGAAAAGAAAAAAAGCAAGAACGACGACATGCACAAGTCACCTATTCAGGACTGAGGAGGACAGACGACTAAAGACGACTGAATAGGGACTTGCGCTGAAAGATCTTCCTCTAAGTCTTGAAGCCTCGATGCACCGCTCGGCCAGGCCACATATACAGATATTGACTTGATCCAAAGACTCCGTTCGACGACTTGAGGCAGAAGGAGAGGGATTGAGCGAAAGAGAAGGCAAAGGAGTGGGGGGAAAAGGCAGAAAGAAAAGTTACGACACCTACGTGGCAAGTGCGGTTGTTTGGTTACCGTCGGAGTTTGAATGACTTGTTAATTTCTCGCGTTGCTTCTGGTCTCAACGAACTCGACAATGTCAGTGTTTCTCTGTGTTTCCCCGCTGGTCTCGAATTGCTCCGCCGTTTGTGCTGCACACCAATATGGTATCCCTCATGATAATCAAATGATAACACGGCTTTTGCAGGCAAATTCAATTGCAGGCGCTTGAAAACTGATGCAAGTGCAGTAGGCGGCAAGGCGGGCGACATATAATCATTTTAGAACTAAGGGGGAGCCTGGGGAGGGAAAATCGGTCGTAAACCTTCTGAGTATGTACGGTCATATAGAAAGTCTTATATATGAAGTATTTAAAGTGCATCATGTTCAAAAAGTCTCCATCATAGCTTACTAGGGGCAAATTGAGCCTTTGGAGTCCCCAGACAAAACTTACAGCAAGCCCATTGGATTCCAGTGAGGCGTACATTCATTTGGATCATGTATGCGATTGATTGAAAGCCGAGTGAAAAATCATTGGATTCCTGTAGGTGTCAATCCCTATCAAATTCCGGTGTCGGGCGGGATAGCCGTGTACCCTCCGGACGACATGATTCATGCTGGGGCACGCAAACTCACAGCGACCTGTAACAGCAAAGACAGCTCTCCAGGGACTTGGACGAGGAAGAAACGATGGATTTGGCAAAGCGAACGAAAAGGGCATACCCATATGGGTCCCACATGGTACGTCACAACCCGCCACTGCCAGCGGGGACGTATGCCAGTCAACTTGGCTCTGGCACGTATCGCAATCCCACGGCCGCAGAATGGGGCAGCGAGCCCCAGGATCCATCTCAACGAGGGCCACAGGCGCTCACTCGCAACGAGCAGCAGCAGCGCCACCGACGAGCAGTTTTACTCCGTCACCACGCCTCGGACAACTCGGACGACACGAGTACGCTCTCGTCCTGACGTTCCGGGCAGCGCGACATCGCGCACACCCTCCTCGCATGCCCAGGGGGAGCCTCTCCTTCTACACCTCGCACAGGCATCACAGGGGGAGCATTTAGAGCAGTCCCTGCATTCGACGACTTGCTCATGGCGACTTTCGCACCGCCAACTTCGACGCGAACGGCCGACACAGGGGGAGCTTCTTGCTTCCTCATTAACGTCTCACCTCATCTGCCGCACACTGACACTCGCGTCACACGCGCACGAGCGCATTCCACTTTCATTCACCCCGTCGCGCATCATCTATCGCCGACATTACACATTCTTTCACATTTTCCCCATACATCCATCGCGCATGCGGATCAGTCGAAAAACCATTTTTTCGAAGGGGGAGATAAGGGGTATGGAGGCCCACCACGCTCAGTATGGGGGCCCGACTCGATTAGACCGCCTACGTGCACAATGTGACGGGCGGAGGTCTTGATCGGCGACATCCAGAGCAGTAGCAAAGACTATGGAGCCGATAATACGACGACGAGAAGACAGCCACAGCTGCAACGGGCGGACACGTAACGACTGGGCCAGAGACCCGAGTGGGTCAGCGCCAACGGTCCTCGATCCGCGACTGCGTGTGCTGGAGAGCCACGACGGAGTGTTGATGCTCTACCAGAGAGAATGCTGGGTCGTATTGGGTCGGAAGTTTATTTGGCAAGTTTCACGCTCAAGGGGGAGCAACAGTATGTTGTTCCATATATTTTACATATTCTCCATCATGCCCTTTACTTATATATCCCTTACTCGAGTCCACTCGCTGAGGGGGAGTGTTAGCGGTAATTATTTACGACTGTTTACTTTCCAGCATACTGTACTCTCGTAAGCATTACGTAGTCTTTATGCGTTGATAACCGAGACCACGACGTTCTCTACACAAACGCAGTTTCTTTCGACTTCTCGTCTTGACCACTCGATACGGGCGATACCGAACAGCAAATTACGCTGACATCAAGTTTTCAAGTTGCAGAAAAAGAGAAAAAAAGAGGGAGAAAGAGGAGAGATTATTACAAATCTCAAAGCTTCAACTTTGCTGCAGCGAGCACAATCTACAATTCAGTGTCTTGATTTCATCTTGATTCTTTTGGCTCATTATCCATGTCAGATCAGGCCAGTGGGGCTCAACAACAAACCGGAGTTGGCTTAAATGAAAGAGTATGCTTCAAGTTCACGAAAAAGACCATGAGTGGGTTGGGATTTCCATGTTTCAGAAACTGTTCCATCGAACTCAGCAACCTTGTAATTGCAAGGAGGTGCCAGATTCCCTGCTGGGGAATGGCTGTTAGGGCCCAAATCCGCGTGTTGCTCTTCTACGTAATGTTGCGCTTTCTAGTTTACGACTGTACTCTTCAGATAGTTCCAGGTTGCACTGGGGTTCCTCCGGCTATTATCGCTGCCATTCGCCCATCCCTCTGCACATTGCGACAACTAGGGTCCCATTTTTAAATTTTTGGTGACGACTGGCAGGCAGCAAGTCATGGTTTCGATAGCTTCCCCGACATGTGTCCAGCAGCAGTGACCTTGGATAAGCCGGGTATTGACCGCGGACAGCTTGTTTTTGCTGCTGACGATGAACATCTCAAAGCGCGGGAGTACATCGGACATGGGGCGTCCGATTCTCCAGTAGAGACGAGGTGGATTCCGAGCTGTGGTTTGTGCGAGAATAGTCGTCGTCTTTGTCCAGACAATGTAAATGGTGACGACCGGACGTCCGTTGACCACAGATGAGGATGTACGGGTCGATCGGCAAGCAAATCGCCCCCTCCATGGCAATGCAGGTAGCCGAGCTGAGCCCATCATGCCCATGTCGACACTGCCGTTGAGAATCCCTTTGACAAGGCTGCGGCATTCGGCAGTTGCCGACCCAGCTGCCGAGCCTGCAGAACGTAGCCGAGAAGGTGACGTAATCCAAGATAAGGCTTAACTAAGGGTTAAAATGGATCCAGCTTCATGTTAACCCTTAGCATTAACTTCAAATTAAGGGTTAATTCATTCTAAGGCTTAACCCTTAGGAGGAACACTGACTATTTTGCATGCGGCTGGCACAAACCACACAAAAACTCGAAAGATATCCACAATATCTGATCAACGCACCCGATTTCCAACTTGCATTTGATAAAGCCGACACTATCCCATCCAGTCATACAAAATACTTTGCGAAAACGGCCTCAAAATAGTGTGAAAACAGGTCGCGCATATTTCTCCAATTTGTCCTTGTTGTTGATCCCGGTTAATGAGGAGGGTAGATAATGATAATATATGTCACTGAATAACTCCTGGTTACTTGATTGACACAGAGAGCAAGAGAGCTGCTGGAATTTTCACATTAGTTCCATCTTTTTGTAGCAAAACGAGCTGATACCCAGCTTGAAACTGAATCAAATCTGAGTGCCAGTGGTGGAATTCAGACGCTCAAAAAAGCCCCAATGACATGGTTCACACAGACCAAATTTGGTCAAACAATAAAATGGTGTATAAAATACAATAGGGAATACTTAAAACTGTGTTTCCTGTGCCAACAAAGCGAGAGCCAAATGGTTTCTTCTAAATGAGGCAAAATGTTAGCTGTCAGATTGAACCGACTGGTGCGAGAGATTCGCGGCGTCGTTTCTCACAAACTGCCATGCAAATGGGTACAGATTATCCCAATGAACATTCCTATGTGCTTGACTCAACGAAATACTACACGATTCGGCCTAAAATGGCACATTGTCGGTCACTTTTTGTAGCACTGAGTATATGCATTCGTAGCGCGGATTCCAGTTAGATAACTTATTGTTCTCGTGTCTCTTCTCTACCACTGTGCGAAGGATCCGTCATGCATTTCAAAACTAATCGTCATGAATTTCAAATTTCATGATGTTTTGTCATGAAGCACATCATGAATTTCAAGATGGCTTTCATGACGGCCCAAAAGCCATTTTTATGAGGACATGAATTCATGGCAGAACATCATGAAATTCATCATGAAAAATCCAGCTAAATTTTGCAAAGTCCACATCCTTGATATACAAGTCTACAAGATGTATTGAGTGAATATTTATGTCACTGATATGCCTACTCTGTTGCTCTTTACTGAGTTTGAAAATTGCGGCAAGATTGCGACCCGAAAGGGGATGCAATCGGTATGAGAAGGGTGGGATATATGTATGCGTTGCTACATGTATGGTGTAACAGAACATGTCCAGCAAAGCCCTCTTGGCCTAATTAAATTGGAGTGAGGCATGCGGCTAACGAGATTCGTAGGCCACGTGGTCGCCGGTTCGATTCCCAGCGAAAGCCTCAATGATTATCCGACATTATTTTGCTTCGTGCCATCTCATTTTCCTCATGTTTCCCTTTGAAATTCCTGACAAACCGTCATGGAAAAACGTCAGGAAGAGGCCCAAACTTGTTAGGAATTTCATGACCCCCCAATCCTAACGTTTCGTCATGAATTCATGATGAACCAACATGAATTTCAAACTAAACTGTCATGATTTTCCCGACTTTAGGTCATGACCAACATCATGAAATTCAAGACCTTGCCTGGGCACAGTGTACTTCCACCGTGATCACAATTTTGTTGTCTGGTTTTGTTCCTTCTCAGGCGCGCGTAACAATTCTCTGCCGTGCGGTGTATAGCACCAGGGGTGCGTCCTCAAAAGGAAAGGACGCTAATTTTTCGCCAAATTTCGCTGTGGCGTATTCTATTTTTTTGCTCGTTTGCCACTGGAGTCTGCGTGGCTTACTTACTACGAGTATTAGCCACTTTGTACCACACATACAATACAATACTAAGCATGCCAGATGAGTATTTTCTGGAGATCTCAAGACTCATTCTGTGTGCATAACGCTGCTATGCACATGGAGTAAGATCAAATGGTCCCAAACAAATTATTCTGATAAGTTGTTAGTATATACACCCGGCAGCCACAATTTAAACTTGCACATATGCCAAGAGCGACCAAAAATGCCTTCCAAGTGCGCCTACACATGGGCGATTCCGTCCAGAATCGCGCCGAGCGCGACAATGTTGGAGAACCTGGATGTCAAGTGGATGTCGGCTAAGATGAAAGTCGGAATTTTGCCAATAAAATACCAGCGTCTTGAGGCCCGGATTAAGGCGACCTCATACATACAGTGGTCACAGCAGGCTATTTTGTAATTGCAGTAATAAAGTCAATTCAAAATCACGAAAGTCAATGGAGAATAAATCTGCTCCATACAATCTCTTCTACTCTTCAAAAGGAAGCCATTTATGCAATATCAAGAAATTTGGGTGACTGTCACACCTCAGACAAAAGGGGGGAGCAAGCTCCCCCAATAAACTGGTGTTTTTGACGTGAATAGTACCCATATGCGTTAGAAGAGTGACACAAACGGCCAAATTGCCACCAAATTGTATCAATTTCTCATAATGCATAATGCACTAAAAACTTGCCACAAACCTTATGCATTAGGCAATATGAGAAAATGCATAAAACACCGGCCTACCAAGTTGGTGGAACCCAAAACACTATGCAGAATGAGGTTTATGCATTGTGAGCATATGCATTATGAGATGTTCAACTGTAGTCGAGATTGGGCAAGAAACGAGCAAGAACGAGGCGATACAAGAAGACGTGTTTTTCGTGCTTTCTTTACATGTGATGCGACGTGGTGTCATTACATCTGCAAACTGCTGTAATTAGTTTGACAAATGGGTAGTTATTCTAATTTTTTATACTAAACGCTATTGACCCAACACTGTCGCGGGCACGTGCCCCGCTGATCTCCGTGATGGTCGTCTTCCGGGCGATCCGAGGCGGACTTGTAGATATTTTGGTGTCAACGGGTGTAGCAACGACAGTGGATAATGATCGCGTCGGCGCGCCGTGACGCCGCCTGACGACGCGCGCTACTCTCAGTCTGCGTTAGCGCACCGCGAGTCCTGCGCACATTCATTCTTCCTACAAGTAACATCCAATGTCCCTCCGTTGCCGACTGCCTCGTGTCGCACGCCGCCGCTGTTCTCTTTGCTTAGCATTATTCCTGTATACATACTATCGCTGTGTGAGGACCCACCACATACTAATATACGGTTTCAATGCTTGATAAAGTTCAATGCTTTGATTTGATTTTCGAAGGGAACGAATGGTTTGAATGAGTTTTTACCCGCTTTCAGGCTTTCCTCTTATGTGTGGTTTTACTGTAATGATTTGACTTCAAAAAATGAAACCAACTTGACTTATAAAAAGCTATACAACATTTTTCAGCTTTTCCCTCTTTTCTACGCTTCTCGTTCTCAAGAGACATGAAAAGCTGGACTTGCGCTTTTGCTGATGCTCAAGTCGCGACAATATCTCCAAGTCCGCCTCGGATCGCCCGGAAGACGACCATCACGGAGATCAGCGGGGCACGTGCCCGCGACAGTGTTGGGTCAATAGCGTTTAGTATTTTTTATTACACAAAACAATTTCCTGTCTATCATTTCTCGATGGTTATTTGGAATTCAAGAGACAGAACATGGCTTTATTGACAGTGCTTGCACAGAATTCTCCTGCCAAGCAAGCACCTCATCCGGAACCTCTCGGAGTCCAATATGGGCAGCTTTGTGGGGGCCAGACTGTACTCAAATCAAGAATTTCCCACACATCGGCAATTGCCGCCTTCGTGCTGGCGGTGTGCTGGCGGATACTCGGAGTCCTCGGACTCGGTTCTCCGATCACCAGAGAGTACAATCGTGTATACCGGTAGTTACCTCGGCTAAGCTAAGCGGGGGTCACCAGCAAGGTAACCAGAGCGGGCTGGTTACCCTAAGTATACTCTATATATTCAAAATATATTTTTTCGTATCGTATTTATGGCCAGCACTAATTGAGCTGACTCTTGCAGGCATTTTCGTAAAATCCTTGACACTCTGTCGGGCCCTGAATTCTACTCGCAGTATGTCAAGCTTCCCAAGGCGGATGATCCGCCTCCTCCTGCACTTCGGCAAAGCTCGAAGTGGTGGCCTTACTTCTGCAACGTTTTGGGTGCTATTGATGGCACGCATATACAGTTGCGGCAAAATCAATTTACTTACTAAATAAGGAAATTCTCGTCAATTCGCTCCTTTTGCTCGTTTTTTTCGAGCGGTAAGTTGATAAGAATACTAAGAACTGCTAGTCTGTATTCCTGATGTAAAAAAACTGGCGTCTTTGTATTGGTTTCGCCGGGATAACCAGCAACTTTGTCTCATAAAGTGCAGCCAAAAACAGTGAGAAACATAACGAATCCGGTTGTTTTTTGGGCGTAGACCGGCTCAAATCCGGGAGTACAGGCGCTTGGTGCTATTTCAACGTGCTTGTGGTGGTTTTGTTGTGTGGTAGAGCGGATTTGATGAAAATTTCCTTATTTGGTAAGTAAATTGATTTTGCCGCAACTGTACTCGGTGTGACCAAAAGTAACTGGAATTTGGCTTTTTAGAGGGGAATTTCGAAACTCAAACAGCTTTAAGTAATACAGGGCTCTTCTAAATTATTTTTTCTACCACTTCCATGGTATGGGCATGACATGCAATGTTTTGTTTTGAGTTGGTGAATCAATCTTTAAAATTGGACCAATTTTGGACATGTTTGCGTTCTCTGAAGGAGAGATGCCGGAATTTCAGGCCGGTGTCAGGGGATTCCACAGCTATGACATCTTCTGACTTGGCCAGAAGTTCTCTGCAAGAGCCTTGAAGAGGTAGCAGATCGGGTGGATCTGGACACTGATGATCACACGTAACGCGACCACCCACCACAAATATCAATAAATACGGCCTTTCCTTGATTCGCTGCCTCACGGGCCTGCGATTGACCTGAAATTCGTACATAGGGCCGAGTAGTGCTACAGTAGCATATGTGCAGCTCACTCAAGCAATTCGTTAAGTTGGTCTTTATTGAATCGATTTTTTGAACACTTGCTGTATTTTTAGGTTTAACCTATATTTATCTCATTCACTGTTTGAAACCGTACAAACCATGTCAGGAGCCTCAATATCACACTCTAATGAACGCTTTCCGTCGTTACATCCCTCAGAGGACTTAAAGCACCCCGAAATGTGCTTTATTGAAGCTTTTTGGCTGGAAAGTGAGACGGCCCTAGTCTGTATTTTGCCACGGGGGTGATGCACGGAGGTGGGGATAATGCCGTAATGTACGGATTGGGAAATAGTTCCCACACGCTATTCGCCTTATACCACAACGGCGCTCGTGTTCTAGGGCTTCAGTTTTGAGGTAGGTGCTCAGAGTAACATTGCTGAACAGATGTTCCAAGTTAGAGTAAGTTATTTCGCTCGCAGCACCAGGAATTGACGATTCCGCTGGCGGCCGGCGGCCAACTCACCAAATTCCAATCTCCCTCAATTTTGGCCCGTTTCTTTTCATTCAAGTGAGTAATATCATCAGATTGAGTCGTTAAAGGTACTCCACAGAGCAGAATACAGCCGTTTCAGAAAAAGAATGCGGGTTTTGATCTTCTTTCCTTTTCGATTTTAATTGACAGTTGTTGACGATTCCGTCAACGGCACCGTGCGGCTCCACAAGTCTCCACAGCTGCCGTGAGCTTGTCGGTGTAAACAACTGGGCTCAAGCACGCATTTGAGCCCTGCTGGAGGTCAGATTGGAGCTCTGATGTATTCACAAAGGTTCAGGGAGCCTCACCAACTCACTCTCTGGCAAGAGAATGCGCTGAAAGAGACGAATAGCTGATTCGGCAAGGGTGGAGCCGAGGACGCGGGACCAAACACAGGTCAGCAGATTTCGAAAACGAAAATCAATCAAAACCCGCATTCTTTTTCCAAAACGGCTGTAACCAAGAACACGTAGCAGAATGCAAAACGACGCGACTGATTCAAATTGATTCAAATCATTACGGCATTACGCTCACCTCCAATCGCTGACGTCAGCAAGTTGACAGACTACAATACACCGCAGGTACGAGGACCTATGTATTGTAGCGTCTGTTTACAAGAGACTAAGACGGCCCGTGCCCTGTCAATCAGGTATTACGTGTGATTGCTAGTGTCCAGATCCACCCGATCTGCTACCTCTTGGTTCTCTGTCTCCAAGACATCATGCTGTGCTCACTTATATCATATCTTACGTCACCTCTTGTATATAAGTAGTTCACTGGGGATCTCTGATCCCCAGGTTTGTTATCGACTTGGCTCCTGGGCCCTTCTCCCCTTACAGCCGGTAAGTACCCCAAAAAAGTGCTTAGCAGCGGCGGCAGAGTCGGTCATGGTGGGCTCCGGAGAGGGGGAGGAGGGGGCAAGATTCGCGGTTTGTGCGTCAGAGGCAGCAGAGGAGGAGTCCGACGAAGCGTCTGAAAAATCACCAAAGCGCGCAATCTTGACCGGTTAATCCCTTGGAGCCTTTCTTCTGCTGTAAGGGCAACCTTTAGGACCCGAGATATCTCGAGGGTCTAGCGAGGGAGAATCCGAAGTTAATTAAGAAGCTACTAAGAATACATCAAGCGCACCTACAGCTCCGGACAATCAAAGTCAACAATTTTATTTTCGGTCGAACCGCTATTTTCTGGACTTAGCTGAGTCCAGAAACGGATTCAGCACCCCAGAATAAGTCTAAAAACGATTTTTCCTGAATTTTCCCACGACAAAATGGGTATGGCCAAATTTTTGGGCGGTCTGAACGAAATTGTGTGTACCTTTCTGGCCCCTCCAGACGAATGTTGACCCAGCCTTCATGGTTGCTGACCATCCAGAGGATACTATATGCAACTACTCTGGTCCCTCAGCCCTTTTTGCTTTGAGGAACCCGAAATTGGCAATGCCAAGGTGACAGGAGGTGACATATTTGTGACATGTTGTTACAAATGTCACAATGTTCCCACAGGTTCCCTCCTATTTTGTGACATAACGGCTTGTTGAATTTTCATTCTGAGTCCAGAAACAGACTCAGACAGTCGTAAAGAGCTCAAATCAATATTTTCGTGAGTTTTCCTTGTAATTTGGGGGGTCCGGCCAAAATTTTGGCTACCCTCTACTAAGAATAGCGGATATCTCCGGAACAGCTCGATGAATTCTCACCAAAAACAAATCAGCAGGCTCCTGAACTCGTTTCCTTTCGATTCCGATACATATCGGGGTCGTGGGAAAAGGTCGATAAATTTGTCGAGTTTGATTGTCCGGAGCTGTAGCGAGGGAGAATCCGAAGAGAAGAAAGGCTGAGGATTCCCACGCTAGGTGCAGTAAACATATTCTATCCTATACATACATGAATTTGAAAACACAAGGATCAGCTCACGTGAAAAGTAACGTGACTTTGACAGGAAACCACGGGACTATGTCGAGATGTCGCTGCCGGATGTCGAGATGTTGCTCCCGGTTCCCACGAACCTTCCCGACGGCGCCGCGCACATGCAATCCAAGGCGGGGTGCTTAAGCTTGTAATAAAAGACACTACGGGACCGCAGGTCCCGTGATAATTCACGTGAAAAAGCAGGTGACTTTTCACACGCGTTCCCCGGCGCCGCGCGCCGGCGAGTGCAGCGAGCGGCAGTGCGGCGCCGCGGGCACAGAATTCAGCGAAAAAAAAAAAAAAAACACGCGGGGTTTGGGGCGGAGCCCCGACAAGCTGTGCACCAGCCGTAGGGAGGGACGCGAGCGCAGCGAGCCGGCCCTGCCGAAGGCGGGGTGCTTAAGCTTGTAGTAACTAATTCCATCAAGCTCGGAGCAGTCGGCAATGATCCCGGGCCAAGTCACATGCCTTACTCCACGATGACATAGTGGGGACTGGCAAATCACACCAAACAAATGTCTGTTTGGACTTTGTTTGTTCGGAGTCGGTCCCGCCCCCCCGCCCTCTACAGTGACGCTAAAAATCTGAAACAAATTGCAAATGAGTCCTGAGCCGAATCCTCAGGGAATGTCCCGCGCCGATTTCCCAAATTCGTCCCAAGAAGAGCGGAACATTAACGCAGAAATGGCTGTGAAATGGCTTGGCACGGAGAAAATAATCATTTGCGGAACAGCAAGGGCCAAAATAAAAAATGCGGCCGGGACATTCCCTGTAGATTACAAATACTAAGAGATCCTATACTCCAGTTGTGTTGAAAATGTCGACGGTTGAGGCTGCAGAAGGGACTGATGAGGGGTAGACATTTGATCATACTGATAGCCACTTGCAGCCCTATGTCACATAGGGCTTTGGGGATTTGACAGGAAAGTGGGAAATCTGCAGGAGGCCTGCGTCATAGGTGGCTGTGTAGTGCCAAAAGAGGGAGTTCCCCTGACAAATTGCTGAGATACAGAACACTGGGAATGCTGGTGCTTTGGCAGGACAGAATGAAGACCAGGATATGCAAAGTCCACCTCCGTCACCAACACCTAGACCTCAAGGTCCAGATCCACCTCTGGTGCAGCAGAATCCTGTACAGCCAGTGCAAAATATAGTACAAAGACAGGGAAATGCTCGACCCAATGCTCAAGCTCGAAGAAGACCAGTTGCTAGAGAGCCACATCCTGAGAATCCTGACCTCTGCTATATTGCACAAGTGGCATTCAATATACAGGATATTCTTACTGAATTTCAATTTCCTGAGCTTTTCAGCAGTTGCATGAGTACTTAGAATAGATCGACGAGGGGGCCGCAGTGTACTATGTAGTATGTCATTCAGTAAATTGCATGTACGGACTGAATCAAGCTTCCCCTCCTATGTGGACCATTGTCCACATACATCATATTTTTCCAAGCTCGTTCTTGTGTTGTTCTTGTGAAAACCAAGAGGTGGGCGGACGAAAAATCCCGGATATCAACCTCCCCTCGGCCGAAGGCGCGGACCTCGGTCCGACCTATCTTGAGTTTCAACTCAACTTTCGGTTTCTCGACTCCAGTAACCAGTTCACTCACAGCGTTTGAACTTCAAACGCTGTGAAAGTTCAAACGCTGTGAGGCTCCATTCGGTTGCGTCATCTCGGAGCACTTGACGTCACTTAAGAGTATTTCTCACCAAAAGTTTGGCGTGGAATTTTTCCCAAGTGCTCCAAAGTGACGCTCAGCTCCTCTAAACTAAGCGTTTGCGCGCATTTCCAGAAAAAAATCGTGATTTTTGAAGCCGCCAAAGCGCCATCAGTGCCGAAAAATAGAGTAAATCAGGCCGAAATTCGGGTTTTCAATGTGACGAACCTAGTAGGTAGTGACCGGGGGCCTGTGACGCTATGGTGCACATCGCATAAACACCACCAAACAGGAACAAAATTTATTGCACCACATCAGAGCCTTCCCACGCCTGATCCTCTGGCCAAAACACTCCGATTAGATAGTAGACTAAACCCTCTAGAGGGATTTCTCATCCGCTCAAAACTCACAATAAATATATTTTTCATGTCCTTCTCCTCGCGTGCCTCCATGAGATTTCAGTACAGAAAATGCAATATAAAATTTGGTTTTTTGTTCTTGGGCGATTTGAGACATCAATGATGGTATCAGTGATGGGACCTATTTGGTGGTGTTTATGCGATGTGCACCATAAGTGACGCTAAGACACGACAGCCGAATGGAGCCTTAGGTAAAAAACCAAGACCCCTCACTTTTACTTATGCCATGTCAGTCGACTGGGTCAGTCTTCGTAATATTCTGTAGGGTCCACAGAACCACCGGAATTTACAGGCAGGCTAATATTGGAAACGGTCATATTCCCCGGCATCGTAGGGTGAAATTCCCTCAACCAGATGGAGGATCCTGGAATGCTTCTGCAGACTGGGTGCCCTTACTACAAACAAACAAACAAACAAACAAAAAAAAAAAAAAAAAAAAAAAAAAAAAAAAAAATCTGTAGGGTATGCATTGTATAACTTATAAAGAGGTCTACCCCATATTATGGTGATGATGACGATGATGGTGAACCGGACACTTTGCCTCACCCGATACCAGGTTCAGTGGGGGATAATCTAAGTCAGGCTGATCCGCCGTCTATTGTCCATCCATCAAATAGGGGAGCTCCACCATTGCGCAAGGTCGCAGGTGTACGACAGGAACCTACTAGGCGGTCAACACGTCCACATGCAAGGGCACAACATCCCACCGCTGAGTACGACAGAATAGCTGAAGGACCACAGCATCAGTCAAAAGCTCAGCACGATGCCGAGAATGCAGCACGTAAACAGGCAAAAGAAAATGAAGCTTCTGATGAACCAGACATTGAAGTCCCTGACGCTCCAGAGGCAGTCTTGCTTGCTTCTCTAGATGATGCTATTGAAGAAGCCTTTTTGGCTCAGAACCCTCTCGACCCTTCTAGTTGGCAAGAGGCATTGCAGGGTCCTGATGCTGTACATTGGTGAAGAGGAACTTGCTGGATTCCGAGCAAATGACGTCTATGATGTTGTTCCCATACCAGACGGTGTCAAGCCTATTAAATCTAAAGTGGTTCCCAAAGTCAAAGTGGATGAAACAGGCAAAATTGCTCGTTACAAAGTCCGAATCGTTGCCAGAGGAGATACTCAGAAAGAAGGTGTTGACTACAAAGAAGTTTTTGCGCCCACTGCCAATCTTGAGTCTGTTCGCATCATTTGTGCTCTTGCTGCCAAATACGACTTAGAACTGGATCAGCTGGATGTTTCACAAGCCTACCTCAATGGTAAACTGGAGGAAGAAATCTACATGATGCCTCCGGAAGGTGTTGAAATTCCAGAAGGTCACTGCTGGCGACTCAAGCGATCATTGTATGGTCTTAAACAAGCTGGGAGAACTTGGAACAGGACTTTTGACACAGAGATTCTAAAACTCGGATTTCATCGCTTGAATTCAGAGACCTGCCTTTATGTTTATAAAGAAGGCAAACAGACTAGTTTTGTTGTGGTCTATGTTGATGATCTTCTTGTTGCTGCAACTTCTAAAGAATTCTCTTCCAAAGTCAAAAGAATGCTTTCATCTACTTTTAAGATGCGAGACCTGGGTCCAGCCAAATACCTCCTTGGGATCGAGATCATTCGAAACCGTAAGAAGCGCACCATTGCACTGAACCAGCGTCAGTATATTGACAAAGTCCTTTCTCGCTATGGCATGACAGACTGCAAACCTGTATTCACACCTAGGATTGGCGCTAGTCACTGAGAGAGAGAGAGATGCGTGAGAAATATGATTTTTGTCTACTTTTGGGCAGATGACTCGGCTCTCGAGTCCGCAATACCTCTACAGCAAGGGAGGGCCTCGGCAGCCCCCCGTGTAGCTAAAAATCTACACAGGTATGCAAAAGACTAAGGAGAAGCTGGGGATGGAGGGTGGGACGACAAAGAAAAACTAAGGAGGAGGAGGGCAGCGAAGGCGGGGAGAAAGCGAACGTGGTGGGAGGAAGCAAAAAAGATGAGATGACGAGGAGGGGATGACGTGATCTTAGCCAATCCCCTTGGTCTCTCCAGACCATCCAGGATTGGCGCTAGTCACTGAGAGAGAGAGAGATGCGTGAGAAATATGATTTTTGTCTACTTTTGGGCAGATGACTCGGCTCTCGAGTCCGCAATACCTCTACAGCAAGGGAGGGCCTCGGCAGCCCAAGAACAAAGCTCTGCGCAAGCGACCAGCCAAAGGTGGGGGAGGAAGAGCGCAGAAGCCAGAGGCACTCCACAAACAGTATGCTAGTGCCAGCCAGTCTCACGTCGCCGCGCAAACTGTGCTTGACGGGAGACAGCAGCAGTACGTGTGGGTCCGGTGCGAGGAGGCTTTGGCGCCCTCAAGGGACGGGGGAGCGAGGCTGGCAAGGATGGAGGGGGGACAGATGGAGGCACGCGTTTCGAAGAAGACCGTTTTGCAGTAGAGGGGGCAGGGGGAGCGGATGGAGGGGGGACAGATGCGGCTGCACGTCTCGAAGAAGGGTGTTTAGAAGTGGAGAGAACCAGGGGGGTGGGTGGAGGGGGGAGAGGTGGAGGCGCGCGCTTCGAGGAAGACCGCTTGGAAGCAGGGAGGGAAGGGGGAGGGGGTGGAGGGGGGAGAGGTGTGGGACGGGCTGGAATCCGGATGAAGAGACGGGGAGGGGTAGCGGGGGGCAACAGGGGGTGTGGAGGCAGGACGGGAGCGATAGACGGCAGAGGTGGAGTGGAGTTTGGAGGACAACTCACGTAGCATGGAGAGGGGGCAGTCAACATAGAGCTTCCACGCGTCTGACTTCCAGCGGCCCAGGAGCTTGATCTGCTCCTGAGTGTACCCCGCCTCTGCAGCAGCGAAGGCAGCTCCACGGCGGAAACTGTGGCCGGTGAACTCACCCGAGCGATACCCAGCCCTTCGAAGGCAGTCGTCAAGTGCGGAGAGGGCAAAGGAGCGTGAGAGGGGTGCACCCGTGGAGGTGACGAACAGCGGAGCATATGGGGAGACAGCTGGACGACACTCACGGTACGCTCTGAACCTGGCAACAGGACAGGTTGGGGCACCAACAGCGGCCCCACAAAGGACCTGAGCCCCTCGCCGTCCAGGGTCCGTCTTGCTTGCCTGGATGGTGCAGAGAAGGGAGGAGTCAGTGACATTCGAGATGCAGCCCTCTGTAAGGTTGATGGAGGGGTCAAAGGCTGCACCGTCAGCGACTGTGAACTCCCCGCAGCGCATGAATGCTGTCCAGGCAAGGGTGAAAGCGGAGGCGAGCATCCTACCATCATGGTCGTCTGGGAGCTCCGCGATAATGTCAGCGAGGATCTGGCGCGTGATGGGCCGATGAAGGCGGCGGGGCGCAGTACCGTACCGGCGTTCAGCGGCGCTGATGAGGCGCTTGAGAATGGGGTCGTCAAGCGCCTCAACCGACCATCCATGCTCGATGTGGATGGTGCGCAAGCTGAAGAGGTAACGGGAGACCGTAGCAGGCTGGACAAAGGGAGCCTTCTCTGCGATCCAGAGCTGGAGACCAGCGGCGGTGGCGGGAAGCACCTTGCCGTCAGGATGGGTGAAGCCACGGCTTCGGGCGAAGACAGAGTACATGGCAACGACACCATCGTACCCAGCGCGGGTGGCAGGCTTGAGACTGTACCAGATGAGGTCCGCAACGGCTGGGTGGAGGTGCGAGTTGGCCTCGAGCCACTCCGGTGAGGGAGTACCCAGTGAGGACGGAGTCGGTCGAGGTTCACCCACTGAAAACGAGAAAGGGCATCAGCAACACCATTCGCAGCAGTGGGAATCCAGACGGAACGAAATGTAAACCCCGCACGCGCCGCCAACAACGCAAAGGACCTGAAGAGCTGCTGGGTTGGAGGATGATCAATAGAACCCGAGTTAAGGCAGCTAGCGACAGCAGCATTATCAATATGGAAGATAACCTCAAACCCACGCCAGTGTGGGTGCCACAGCTCTGCCGCGCGCAGAACAGCCTGCATCTCCTTCCAGTGAGCTGATCCAGTTCTAAGTCATATTTGGCAGCAAGAGCACAAATGATGCGAACAGACTCAAGATTGGCAGTGGGCGCAAAAACTTCTTTGTAGTCAACACCTTCTTTCTGAGTATCTCCTCTGGCAACGATTCGGACTTTGTAACGAGCAATTTTGCCTGTTTCATCCACTTTGACTTTGGGAACCACTTTGGATTTAATAGGCTTGACACCGTCTGGTATGGGAACAACATCATAGACATCATTTGCTCGGAAACCAGCAAGTTCCTCTTCAAGTCCAGCTTTCCAATGTTCAGCATTAGGACCCTGCAATGCTTCTTGCCAACTAGAAGGGTCAAGAGGGTTCTGAGCTAAAAAGGCTTCTTCAATTGCATCATCTA
The DNA here is from genome assembly GCA_037176885.1 of Favolaschia claudopus. NCBI lineage: Eukaryota > Fungi > Basidiomycota > Agaricomycetes > Agaricales > Mycenaceae > Favolaschia > Favolaschia claudopus. The sequence goes on from JAWWNJ010000213.1 coordinate 168,556, forward strand.
GAGAAGCAAGCAAGACTGCCTCTGGAGCATCAGGGACTTCAATGTCTGGTTCGACAGAAGCTTCATTTTCTTTTGCCTGTTTACGTGCTGCATTCTCTGCATCACGCTGAGCTTTTGACTGATGCTGTGGTCCTTCAGCTATTCTGTCGTACTCAGCAGTGGGATGTTGTGCCCTTGCATGTGGACGTGTTGACCGCCTAGTAGGTTCCTGTCGTACGCCTGCGACCTTGCGCAATGGTGGAGCTCCCCTATTTGATGGATGGACAATAGACAGTGGATCAGCCTGACTTAGATTATCCCCGACTGAACCTGGTATTGGGTGAGGTAGAGTGTCCGGCGGTTCATCATCATCGTCATTATCACCATAATATGGGGTAGACCTCTTCCGCAGTGTCTGAGCAAAATCCTCATATTCTTTCCTATATGTAGCAGGTGCCTCAAGCTTTGGTTCTATAGGTGAATGAAGTTCCTGGTCATCGAACTGAACATGCCTAGACGTGATGATTTCGCCATAAGAACCATCTTTGTTGATTACTAGCAAGTCATATGCTTTACTGTTTTCATGGTAGCCAACAAAGATGCACCGCTTTGCTTTATCGCCAAATTTCTGCTTGTGACGCTTTTCTTTAGGAATCAGAGAATAAGCTCTACAGCCAAAGGGATGAAGGTGTCGCATGTTTATTGGACGGTCAAAAAGTTTCTCATGAGGGATCTCAAATTCCTGTGCTGAAGTAGGTGTTCTATTCACAGTATAACCAGCTGCTCGCATTGCTAAGACCCCAAATTTACGAGGAAGGCGTGAGGCAATCAACATAGTTGTAGCTCTGGAAACAAGTGTTTGATTCATTCGCTCTGCTACTCCGTTTTGCTCTGGAGTGTAAGGTGCTGTTGTTTCATGGATGATGCCTAGACGTTTGAATTCTGTTTCCATTTGATGAGACGTGAATTCACCACCCCCATCTGTGCGAAAGAATCGAGTCCAGCCCTCACAGAATTCCCAATTAGCAATTTGAGCACGAAAATGAGCCTCAGTAGATTTTCGCCATTCTTTGAGTTTCGAATAGACTTGGGATTTCTTTTGGGCAAATAGAATCCACACCTCAGAGGAATGATGATCTACAAGGACCACCCAGTAGCGTATTCCACCTGGGCCTTCAGGCGTCACTGGACCACCAACATCAGATGATACAATATCTAAAGGACCACGAGCTTTGGTTTGACTTTTGGAAAATGGTAATTTCTTCATTTTCCCAAGAACACAGGGTTCACAGAATTTGGGGATTCCTGTCAAGGATGTAATTTCACCAAGTCGGCCTTTAGCAACAGATTTCTGTAATAGTTGGAAATTTGTATGACCAGATATTCGATGAAGATGATTGATATCCATAGCAAATAGTGCATGTGGATCTTCACTCAAAGGAGTATAGACAATGTGGTACAGTCCCTTCCGATGCTTGGCTTCAATCATTCTTTGCCCTTTTGGGTTTCGAACAATGCAGACATCTGCTTCGAACATGCAATTGTATCCCTTTTTAGCCATTTGTTGCACTGAGACAAGTGTGATACCAAAGGATGGGACATGTAATGCACGTAGAGAGACATCAGACATCCCTCGCTTTGTTTTGCAAGATAGACGGATGGTTCCAGTTCCAACTGCATCACAATATGTGTCATTACCAAGCCGCACCCTTTTTGGTGGAGTGAGTACTTTATAAGAACCTGTCTCAAACCATGCCTCATTTGGTGTCATGGTGGTAGAAGCTCCAGAGTCAATTACCACAGCTTTGGATGAAGGGTTTGCATCACTCAAAAGATAAGCAGACATAGCAGCATAAGATTTCTGGGAAACAACAGGTACAGCTAAATGTCCATGTTCAGAGTCATCGGAATCAGATTCAGAATCTGTAGTAGCAGAGGCATTTGCCTTGTCACGGCGCTTTCTAGGTCTCGCTTTCTCAGACTTCTGCTTGTCATTCTTCTTGGAGTCCTTTGATCCCTGCGCTAGATTCTTCAACTGATAGCAGTTATCGGATGTATGGGATTTGTTTTGTCCATGTATAAGGCAATGTTTATTGCCCTTGGCAGATGGCTTTCCTTTGCCAGGGTTTGTGGATTTAGCAGCTAGAGCAGTGTCGTCGCTGTTCTCACTCTTTGGCAGTTTACCAAGAGTGATCAGGCGAGCACGAGCTTTATCCCAAGTTATGCCTGTACCAAGAGAGGACACAATGTTCCCTTTAATGCCTGTCCAGTAGCTATCATCTGGTAGAGTGCTGAGCAGAATGAGAGGCTGAAGCTCTGGGGGAAATGGAAATTCCAGGCGTGCAAGCCTATCAAAACAGGTCTTGATAGCAGCTACATGAGAAAGAATCTTGTTGCGATCCATGAGCTCTGGCTCGCCTTCAATAACGAGCTTGGTGCTAAAAAGTTCTGCTAGAACACCCATTGCGGAATCGGCACGATTTTCTGCTTCAAAGCGCTGGCGCAGTTTGGCCCAGAGAATTCCAGCATTAGATTCGTTGACATACTCTGTGCGCAGTTCTGCTGAAAGAAGCTTCTGAATGACACCTAAAGCACGGCTATTACGTTCGCCAGGGGTATCCTTGAAAGCTACGCCAGCAACAGGAGCTGTGGCAGGCAGAGGAGTAACAGCAGCAGCAGCAACGGTGGCATCAGCTGCATTTGCAGCGAGGATAACAGATTCAAGCAGAGTGTAGACTCCCTGTAGGCGCAGTTCCACTGTAGCATTAACATGAAAAATCGGCCAGTCTTCTGCTCCGGAAAGCTCAGAAGAAGCCGAGTTTGCCGCAGTTGACATTGTGTGAGAAGTCCGAGGTGAGATAACCAGAGTCCGAGGGAATTTCGGCAACAGGTCGTGTGATTGATTGATTGATACAAGTCTGTGCTTGTGATGCTTCGAGCTCTGATGAGCGAGCAGGTGAGTCTTCCAATAGGTATGGTTGCGGCCAAAACTTCATGACCAGTCCGAATTTTGCTCAAAATCCTTCGGGATTCGAGATTTACCAGGAACTAGGGTATGGTTTATAGGTGAAATTTTTATTTCAGAGGAATCGGAGGTACTCCTAACTTAGGGTTACAAAACGCGAAATTTGAACAGCGAAAACCAAAATTGTGTGTACTAAACTCGCGAGTTTGAGGCAGGTAATCAAGTCTTTCTCTGCCATTCTGCCTCTGCACCCCGGACTCCTTCTTCCGGACCCCACAGTGAAAGTGAAATAATCTAACTAAGAAATCGGCAATGGCCAGGCGACATTGATGCTCCTGCACAGCCACCGGTCCGAGTGATCCGCAATCAAAAGCGCGAAATTGCCGTGCAAAACACGGAAAACCGATTCTTCGAAGTTTTGCTCCAGTACATTTGTAGATTACTCGCAGTTACCAAAAGTAACCGAATTCGGGGTTTTTCCCACGAAATTACGATGGTCAAAAAACTTTGAGCGATGAACGGTTCATTTACAGGTTGCTTGCTACAAGTTTTATGATATAAACTTGAGCTAAGCTGTCGCACAGTGGGTGAATAAATTAATCTTCGAAATACCATTAATTTGGCCGTGTTGTCCTTTTTTGGAACACAGTCACCAGGATTTCAGGTGGGTGAGTACCTCAAAAATAGGTTTACTATCTCATAACCCTGTACCTGAGAACTCAGAGTTTTGCTGGGCTATCCTCATCCTTCAATGAGGGTACTAAAACAGAGCAAGAAAGTATTCATTTGATACATAAATAAACAAACATAGAAAATCAGCACAGGGAAAGCCCAATAACTTCGGCGCGTGTTATGTGCAATAGCATATGGCCATCCCCCCTCTCTCCCACCACTTGAACCAACTGCTAACTGTATTAGCTGGTCGCAAGCAAGGCATTTCTAAATTCGGTTACTTTTGGTAATGCCGAGTACCTTCTTGCAATGCTATTTAGACAATCCCAGGATGTCTCAATGAAAACTGACGTGACAGTATCAATTACCAAATTGGGACTGCGACTTGTCACGAAGTTCGGTCCGCAACCATACGTCTTCAGAGAGCTAGCGCTCGGTGGCCCATAACCTAACAGAATCTGAAAATGCGCGGAAGGCGCAATAACCTCAGTCTCCCGCAATGTGGGATGAAAGACTGAGGGTGGTGGACAGACGAGCGCGGTTTATATGTAAGAACAAGGCTGTATGATAAGTATCAGATATCTATCAAGGGCCGGAGCGGCGGGGCGGCTACCCGGAATAATTCATATTCTGACATTCTCGAGGCAGATATATTCTCGAGGCAGATATATTCTCGAGGCAGATGACGAGCCGGCGAACGAAAAAATTGTTCAAGCAGGTGGCTATGTTGTTTACAGTTGTTTTATGCCAGCCTCCTTGGAGAGACCTCCCGGTTTTCCGACCATACCACTGGGTATCCAAAAGGGGAAAAGAACGGAAAAAGGCGGAAAAAGAAAGAAAAAGAAAGAGAAAAGAAAGAGACAAGTGAGCTTTCGGGGTGAGCGCTGGTGAGCACGGGAAGGCTCTTGGGAGGCTCAGAAAGATCTAAGGCGGGCTATTACTGTACTTGGTTGAAGCTTTTTCAATTACTCAATGTACAAAATAAATGTAAAGCAGCAAGACACACGAGTGACTGGCAAGGGGTAACAAAGTCCAACAGTAGAATAAAAGGGGAGCCTGGAGGAGAGGAAGATAAACTCTGCCTCCTAAACAGCCTGCTATTGCATCGAAAATAAAAAATAAAAATGCAGTATCAATTGCGTACATTTGTATGGCTGACTTGAGTGAATTCTTGACTCACACCACAGTAAGTACAAGCCCAATTACTGGCCAGTGCCAGTGATGCAGCTGCAGCATCAAGATACTTCAAAGGAACTGTAATCCTAAGCTCACAGAAGGTGATGGAAAATTCAAAAATTGCCCAGTTAACAGACCTAGAATGGGATTTCCGAGTACATCAGAGACGGAATGAAACAATATTGAGATCTCCTCACCCATTTTTTGCCTCACCTCGGACTGCATCAAAATCCCCGAAGCAATGAGGGAAAAAATAGTTTGATCGTGACTAGAGCGAGAGAATCTCGTGAGTTTGACCATGCAAAGAGCATTAAAAACAAATTGAGTGTCGCCAATATTTTTCTGGAGCGTCCGGAGGAGCGAGAGATGCCCATTTCGCGGCAACAGAGGGGGATGATAAAAGGCAGAATTTATTCAAATTGCGAACATTCGGGCCGTCCCAGCATGAGAAAGCGCGCAATTAAATGACTTGAATATCGTATCTGTACAGCCCAAGCAAAGTCAGAGGTCTGTAAGCCCGCAGGGTCGAGAAATTGCGGACAAAAGACAGAAGGTTGTTAAGTGTTACAGTTGTGACAACGTCACACTCAGCCTCGGTACGTACCGGGATGTCTTGCGGTGTGTGAATCGTGGCAGGCCCCCGGTCACTACCATATAGGTCCGTAGGGTAAAATTCCCGGATTTTCGACTGATTTGCTCTATTTTTTGGCATTGATGGCGCCCTAGAGGAGTCAAAAAAGGTGATTTTTTTCTGGAAAGTGCGGGAAAAGCTTAGTTTAGAGCCGCTGCGTCGGCCCAGCGATCCAAAATCTCGCTTCCATGGCTGGTTCGCGAAATAGACCTCTGGAATTGGCCGTTGTTTTACTCTATGAAACCTACGGACCTATATGGTAGTGACCGGGGGCCTATCGTGGCTGTGCACTCAACATGTTGAGTGGACCCTAGACTCGAACCTTGACAGAAAGTCACGGGGTGATCTCCCTTTCTGGGCGCAATGCTGTGCCCGTTGTGTTTTAAAGTATAGGATGGTTGGGGTGCACGTTTCTCCACGGTGCACTGTCTCAGTCTGCCATCATGTCGAACTCCTCCAACGTTGAACCTCAGACTGCCCGTTGCTCCCTGGCTTGCTCGAGACCATCATTCCTCTGGCACCGTTAGGTAACTTGACCCAATTACATAAGTATTGTGTAGTCATTGCTTTACGCCCTTCAGGTTTCCATCTCCTACGCACCAATCGGTGCAAAATGGTGGAGGCCTTCTCAAGCACCGTGCACCTTTCATTAAAGGTGTTTGGAAGGCCAGCGAGAGTTCCATCGAGGGAAGTATCAGCTCTAGCCCCAGCCATAATCCGAGCCTTGACTCCTCGGGCGGCCACCTTACACCCGCAAACAACGGTGAAGATGAGGTTTTCTTTGACGATCTGGACACGATCTCCACTCGCTTTTTACTGGTATATTCCATTTGTGCTATCGTCCTGCTCCCTTCTACATTGGTACAACAGCTTCGAAACATCTCCCGCTCAGTCAGCTCTAAAGACCTTCAGTCCGCGATCCTTCGGACTTTAGCGGTCCGCAACTCCCTACTGCATTCCAGGAATACGCAATATACGCCATCCCTTAGCACGTCAACGAATGAGCTGGCCAGCATCAAAGGAGCGCTTCTTCGCTACCAAGAGTCGCACGGTATTGCGATCTTGGCCTTTTACGACGTTCGACAGGCCAGATTAGCGCAAGTACTTCTCTCTACGCCTACGGACGGCGACGCTCTTGCCGATTGCATTGGCGAAAATATGAAATCTCGTGGGATAAGCGGGTGGGTTGATTGTGCGTTTGTCACTTCGCCAGACCTTACAGAGGCATGTGCCACCTCGAGGTTTGAGAGCAATGCTGACTTGCTCATAGACAGTCGGGCCGTCCTCTTTCTTGGCAGAACTTCAAGGGTCATTCTTCTTGAGCATAGAGCTGGTATTTGAGCCCCACACCAGTAAAGAGGTAAAGGTGGGATGATTTGAGGTTGCTTTGGCTCTCGTGTTATGCTCTAGGATTTGGAGAAAGAAATAGGTATCACAAGGGTCACTAGTCTCTTGAAACTGTATGGTGCACTCCAATCGTTTGGTCCTGCCCCAGGAATGGAACAGGTATGCAGTCGCTTTCCAATTCTTAGCGACCAATCTGATAACATGACTGTAGACCGCGTCTCGTAAATTCTTTTGCGTGGAATACTACGATGTTCGCGAGGCTCACGTTGCACGCACCGAGCTCGAGCCTCGATGGCAAGGTGCTGTACAATATGCGTCTTTCCACTGGCAACCCTGAGCGACAGGATTTGGACGTCGCGTCGCCTGCCCGCAATGTGGATGGTGTCTCACATCCACCCCTTGGGCTAATTCACGAGGGCCCTGGTCACCTCTCTCCATTTGGTATTCCGGCTTACGGTTACTCCTGTCCCCCAACGCAATATCCCTACGTCTTCAACTACAAAGGGCAAGAGCAATATTCGGCAGCGCCCAACATAAACATGGGTACCTGGACCTCAGATCAGAAAACGATGGTCCCTAGTATATATGGGTTTCCCGATCCCCTTTCCACCACTCCTGAAAGCGAGTACTGGCAATGTTTACGGCCGAGACCCCAACACACAGCTTCATTGTATTACCCTCCTCCGCCCTTGTTTCCCGGGAATGCGCTGTTCAATTCCCTCCAGCATCCTCTGCCGATTCATTCTGTTCGCCTTCCTGGTCCCCTAATCCCCATGACCGTTAACGTTGTGCCATTGCGGGCTGCTCAACAGAACAACAACTCCGCTGAGCGGAATCAGTTGAACCTGGTGCGCATTGAGCACGGCCAAGACACCCGCACAACGGTCATGATAAAAAATATACCCAACAGGATCAGCGACAAGGAGCTGATGGCACACATAGACAATGTATGCCCTCGCAAGATCGACTTCCTGTACCTAAGAATGGACTTCCGAACTGGTTCGTCGGTATTTCTTTGACCACATCACCTCCCACCACCCAAGCACTTCAGGCCGCAATGCTGGATACGCCTTTGTGAACTTCATCACCGTGCAAGATCTAATGCATTTCGCCAAAGCCAAACTCGGCGAGAAATGGTTTGTCTCTGTCCATGCCAGACGCTTTCTCAACAAATGGCTTCAGGAATATGGTTTTGAGCGAGAAAGTCCTACAAATGAGCTATGCTGATTAACAGTCTGTTGTCTACTATCTAAGCGTTTAACTGCATGAATATTTGTACGGTGCAGGGGAAAGAAGGCGTTGGTGGGAAAATTCAGAAATTCATACGTTTTGGAGATATACTCAGCATTCATTGAATTTTTTCATTGGAGTCACAGGTGCATTATGGACAAACAACTGTCCTGGCAGCCCAAGATATTCTACTCAGATGGGCCCAAACAAGGGCTGCCCGAGCCTTTCCCCGAACCAACGAGGCTGAGAGTTTACCCGGGTCGGCAATAGGGCTGCTTTCGCTACTGAATAATTGCAGCAGCACAATTGACTGCGATTCTGATAAAGCAAAATTCCACGTGCGCTTTCTGAGGAAAGCACATGTCAAAACCTGTATAGTATATGTACTGGACTTATCTAGTTCAGTCCAATAGTGCATTGTGCAGTCGTCACTGTAACAGCTCTCTCCCATCTCGATCGTGGCCGCGTCCTTGCTCGTTCTTGGTTCGGTAACAAAGCCGTCGAACTAAACCTGCTGGTTTACAAACCCTGTCTCACTTGCGGAATCGATCCCCATTGCCAACGAACGTCCCTTTCACGCTGTCTCCGACTCCTAGGTCGATAAGGTCATATCCACGACACCGCCCTGGAAAGCGCCTGACCGCTATGGTCTTCAAATGGGATACGTGCAACGCGGTTACTCAGTCCTTCAGGAGTGGATCCGCCTCATCTTCCAAGCATCTGTGGCTCTGGGAATCAAGCCCTCGCCGTTCAAAGCCAACGTCGCCACGCCGGTCCCTAAAGCCGGGAAGAAGGACAAGACCTCCCCCAAAGCATCGCTAAGCTCCTCGAGCGCTTGATTGCCGACCGTCTTTCATTTGACGCAGAGTCTCTAGGTTTTCTCGAGGATGCCCAGTACGGTGGTAGACTAGCCCACAGCACACAACAGGCTATCGACGGTTACATTCACGGTGTCTGATCCCAGCTGGATGAGGGCAACACTGTCTCAACCCTGTTCTACGACTTGAAAGGTGCCTTCAACCGAATCTCTCATCAAGTCGTCGTCGAAGAATTAGCAGCGCCCGGGTTTTCCCCGACAACTGATTTGTTGGGCAACCTTCTTACATCGCCACCGGGTGACCGTGGTGATTGACAGGGTTCGCACCGTGACATTCATGTGCGTCGACGAAAGCGCGCCGCAAGGCTCGGCTCTCTCGGTCATCGTATTCCTTCTCTCCATTAATCGGCTCCTTCGTAAACTCAAAGCTGAGGGCGAACATTCCCCGCTCTGGGTCGATCGGGAGCTCCTTGCGCATAGCGGCGTTCGGGTAGGCAGAAAGGAATTTCAGCTCCGGTCTTCTGCCAAGAGGATGGTACCTTGGCATCCGCCCTCCTCCAACAATTCCGAATTATGTTTGCACGCCCCTGCTTTGTTGATCATTGCGAGCTCGGCGATTGCTTCACACCTCCGGAGTGCAAAAAGCAGTGGCAGAATCTTGCCAAGTACGTGGCCACCACAAAATACCGAAGCGAGAATTATGTAGTCGGGTACTGGCATCATCTTAACACCCTCATTGACACGCTCCTGGAACACGTCATAGCGGGCATGACTTGCGCGTCGTCCGATCCGTCTCGCCAGTGGTCTCAGCAGGGTGACGCCAATGTTGAGTTGTTATATTCCATCAAGAACTTTATGCAAGATCATTATTTTGCCCGTAATGGTTTTGCGGGGGAGTGGAAGACTAGCAAAGTTTTCGACAAACATTTTCAGGAACTTCGCCCGTTCATGATACTTCCGAACACCCCCGTGGAACATATGGATGCAATATTGAAAAAGGTGGGAGGTGTCTTGTTTCAAGTCCTCACTCAACTTGGCACCAGCTTGGGCTGCATGTCAACACGACACTAGCGGACATGTGGAAGCGAAATAATGATAGCAAGGCTGATCTTGCTCAATTCAATGTTTCTATCAATCCCCCCCCACCGTATTGTGACTACGGCGTTTTATTCAGTGGCGAGAAGCTCATGCTCGTGCAAGCCTGTGAGTCCTACTCAGGCTTGCATCATTTACCTGCCGATTATTTTTGCTACAGTGCACGCTACATACGACCAGTATCACTGCCCTGTGCCCGGGCTTGCTTACGATGTTGTTCCCGTTTCTGAAGTCCTTACGATGACCAAACCGAGTGTCAGTCTCATCGCCATCATCCTTGGCATCTTTGGCTGGCCTGACCATGGCCTTCGTCGCGATCCGAGCCAGAGTACAGATCCTCTGTACACCGCATGGCAACAGAATAAGTTCCAAATTCCTCAAGAGTTGCTGATTCGGAAGTCGCAGCCACCGCAACGGCAACAGCAAGGGCTGACTACCATCGGAAAGCGTGGCCCCCCTCCACCTCCACCTCCACCTGGCTCATCAGGCGGACCGAGGTCTCCTCACGCTCCCGGCTGGGGTGGCCAGTCAATCGGTGGGTCTAGTAGTTCCAGCCGAGGAAGCTCCTGGGCTTCAGGGTCTTTCCCGCATGCACATAGGGGCCATACTCATTGCGTGCAGACTGTCGCAAGTTTACACTTCCATTGTCTTTCAACATATTCTAACATCTCTCCTTCAGAACCTGTTTTATGACCTACCTGGAATTGAAACTCCGCCAACTGCCCTGGTTCCCATCTCACGTGACACAATCGTCCGCCGAGAGTTGGCGTCCACGTCTCCACAACACCACAGTGGCACGATGTCTCTCATACTGGAAGCAGATTACTATTATCGCGGTGAAATGGCTTCTGTCTTTCGTGGCCAACTCAGCGCGGAAGGGCAACCCCCGTGGCACGTTATCATCAAGTGTTACCCAGCTGACAATTTCAAGTGCCTTATCCAGGAACTGGATGCCTACACCGCTCTCGCGCATTTGGCGTGTGTTGTGCCCCAATGTTGGGGAATCGTTGCGCCACCAGGATTGCAATGGGCCGGAATCGTCTTAGAATATGCTGGCCTTCAATTACCCAGCCACAGCGGGAAGTTCATAGGGCTGACGTCTAATGACAAGTGAGTCATCATCTCACGTCTCCATGTTCCAGATCATGTTCCCCGCTGATACAATTGAGGCTTCTATTGTACTCGGCGCTCAGAGAAATCCATGCTGCGGCTGTTGCTCACGGAGATGCGGCACCAAGGAACGTTGTTCGACGCGTTCGCGGTCCCCTTTGCTGGATCGACTTTGAGAAGGCATCCTTGAACCACATTTGTCCCGGCGCTACTTGCCCCGAACTGTCCGGCTTACGCCGAGAATTAGGTCTTGAGGTTGGACATGGTGATACAGTAGGTTTCGCTGTGAGCGGTCCTGACACAAGAGTAGCTGCTGTTTAGATCGGATCGTTTCAATATTTGTATATAAAGTACACTCACATGGAGTCGCCTTTGAGAGCCCTTGAAGATTTATGAGTTTCCCCTTCTCTTTCCTTTTACGGATTCTTTTTCGTTTACCGCTTTCAGTACAATACGTAATCATCAAGCACTGCGGATGATATTGTCTAGTCTCGGATACCCAGACGTTCCTCCGCAGTCCGAGAGTGCGAGATTATATATCGGAGCTACTTCCTAATCTGTAATTTCAATGACAGGTTTTGGCGTTTGATGAAAATCAATCAAACGTCAAAACTGTTGGAATTACGGATTAGGAAAGAGCTCCGGCTCTGCGTAAACTACACCAACAAGGATTACGCAGGAAGGTCTGGGTATCCGAGACTAATATTGTCGACTTCTAGGCTCGAAACCAGCCGTTATAGTAGAATGACGAGCAAGCAAGTATTACTGACAATAACGGCTGGATGGGTCCCCGCCCGTCTTCTCTCTCTAGCATATCACCTCTGTGGTCGTCGTCGTCGCTCGCGCGGCGCTCCGCGCCGCGCTCGCTCCTCCTCCTCCCGTTTTTCACGGTTTTTTGCCCAGCACGGCGGGGCAATTTTATGTCACAATCCATGAATTTACACGGATGCGAGCATGTACTGATGTTTTCACAGTGTTATTGACTCGTTTAAAATTGCCCTGGCACCTCTAATCCCCTTAAGACACTGCTTGGCTCATAAGGGCTTCGAACCAGCTTAGGGTGAATTATCATTTAAACCCACCCCGCCAGCAGTTCTAAGCCATCCTAAGGCTTAGGAAGGTCCTAATCAGTTGGAAGCCCTTCGAAGCAATCCGCCATTTTTCCGACACAGGCTTCGCACATGGAGATCGAACGTCAACTTGCGGTCAAACAGTACGCCCAGCCACTTTATGGTGGGTCCAACTTCTATCACAACTTCGACACCTTCCATAAATGGAAGATCAAAGTTGTCGACTTTTGCGTGTCCGGCACTGTATTCAGGTTTGCGATCCCAAAACGGCATAAGCAGCCAATGGAATTCAAGATTGGTCACCGGCAACTGTCATACTGCCGCCATCAACTTTCCCAACTCCGTCGCAAGCGTCCCTCAAACTTTCAGTCCCCTCTGTTTCTTCTCTCATCTCGTCGTTTCTCTTCCTGGCACTTCTTGGTTTCTTGTTCTTGTGTCTCTTTCAATACTGGTGCTTGGCTGGGGCTTTTAAAGCTGACGGCAACAATATTTGTGAATCGACATCTCTTCTCGTCTGCACACACCTACACACCGGAATCTCGTAGCGTCTCAAAGAACCACAAAAGTTATTCTTGCTTTGCTGGGGACGCGCCACCCCATAGAGTACGTGGAGCCACCTTGGTAACGGCTGGCTCAGCTCGGCTTAAAATAGCTCGGCTCTATCGGCTCAGCCGAGCTGAGCCGAGCCGCGGCAACACTAACATTGCTGCGCAGAACAGGGGTTCCCCTGACAGCTAGGCTCCCAAACCCCCAGGAAGCACATCAAGGTTCCACGCCAACCGTCGGTTTTGCAAGAACCGGCCAAAAACGCACCAAGTGTTACAAAAAGTAACCGATAATTTGGTCACTCCTTCACGGCCACGTGATATTTTTTCGAAGTGCCCCTGACAATTCTCTACAGCATACAGTAGGATATCTCATAATGCATGAGGTCAAAATGCATAAACCTCATTATGCATCGACTTTTGGTGTCCACCGACTTGGTGGGCTGGGATTTTATGCATTATCCTCATAATGCCTATTGCATAGGGTGAAGAGTGCATTTATGCATTTTGAAATTGCAAAAATCGTACAATTTGGTGAATTTTACCGCTCTCATGACCAATTTAGACATGTTCCGCACCCTGAATACACAGCTGTGTCATTTTTACCCCAAAATTTAGCCAAGTTCCTTGATCTGGTTATTACAGCTAATTTTGACAGGCTCCCGGCAACTTCCAAGTGATTCGGTGTTCGCCGGACTACCATATATAGTATTTTGGTGACAATGTCACGCATGTCACCTCGTGTGACATTATGCAGAAATGCATATTGCTCATAATGCATAGGCTTTGGGGGTCTACGGGCCTTATGCATTATGAGCTATCCGACTGTACATGAAAAGATCCGTAACATTCCTTGTCTGAGGTAGTCCGTTAGTTACCGCGGCCTCGTTACCGTTACCGCCCCTTATTATATAAGCTTCCTTTTTTGGAAACCCATTAACGACGCGCCGATACTGCAAGAGCGCGTCGTTCGACATAAGATACGTGTAAGCTCAGAATCAAAGCATTTTGTACCTCCTAGAAACACCCCACAGCTACTCCTGTAGACAAAAAACTATCCAGCGTGCGGATTAAGGCAAACCCTACCAAAAATGGTAAGACATAAATTCAAACCCAAAGAGCTTGGTGCCCACTGCAAGGTCTTATGTTGCAGATAATCACAGTGGAATCACCACTCAAATCGGTCCAACAAGTGGAAAGAACGCGTCAAACGCGTAAAGGTGTGCCGGAGATGCTTCCTAAAATGGTCTGCTTATATAATAAGGGATGGTAACGGTAATCACACCGCGGTAACCAACAGACTCTGTAACGAGTTATCGAGTTTGAGTCTGTGCAAGAGACTATGTCTGAGGCTCCTGAGGCTTGTCAACAAACTGAACGTCATACTAGGATTGGCCTGAGCTTCACGAGAGAGAGGATTTGTAAGCAAGCCATTGATATATTGGGCATGAACTTCAAAACGAAGCTCGCTGCACTCCGCCCAAAGAACGGAGTTCGCTACACTCCGCCGAAAAGACGGGAGAGCCAAGGCAGCCCCCCTACGTGTCTACGTGATACAGGACAAGCGTAGCTACACGAGTGAGTGTGCATAGAAACAACAGCAAAAACTAAAATAGGAGTGGGTGGGTGGGACACAAAAATGAGGGTGTGACAGCGACAGGGGATAGAGACTAGGAGCAGGGGGGCAAGACTGAGGTCACAAGGGAAGGGAGGAATCCGGAAGTGCAGGGAGGGGAGTCGCCAGGCCAAAAGCACGATGAGTGGAGGCCGACGAGACGAAAAAGAGGTGAGGTCATGTGATGCTGATGTGATCACCGTGTGCCAATCCCGTATGTCTCCTTAGACAGCTCAGGATTGGCCTGTGGCTCATGCGAGAGGGATTTATAAGCCAAACATGGTACAGATGAGCCCTCTGGCATTCAAAGTTTTTTTTTTAAACATCATAATCTGCGGGCAAAAACCCCAAATTCGGTTACTTTTGTTAAGCGCGAGTATCACGCAACACGAGCCACAATCATTGGGCACACACCCGAGACCGGCATTCTCTCCCATGACGTTTCCTGCGCACTAGTTAAAATTGAGACCCCTTCTTATGCGATCTTCACTAGGGTTCTGTGGGGCTGAAGTGTCACTTCACCCCCAGTCAAAAGTCGGTCGGATAGTTTGAGATGATCTGGGATTGAATGATAAAAGCAGCAACTACATATTCGCATTTCATCTCATTTCATTTCACTCAATCCCGTGGACTTTTGACTTAGTCTGTAACTTACCGCGCCACCGGCCCTAAGAGGGTCGACTTATTATATAATCATCTTGTTTGGCAATTTGTTCCCACGGCGCTTCCCCACCCTTTCTACCTCATGGGTGCCCATTTTTGCATAGTCTTGGTAGCAGGATGCATAAAAGAACCATTTTTTACACTCTCTGAAGGTCATACTCTTCAGGACCTGGGTAGGTAGTCTAAATACGTGACGCTGCGAGGTTGGCCGCCTTTGGCCGCCGGCCAATGCATCAAACCAAAACTCACTCATTTCGAAAGCTCTCGTCTCGCGTCATGTTGTCAAAATGTGCCATAGAGAAGTCTTGTATGGCGTCCGAATTACGCGCAAAGACGCGTCGAAAATTGCGCAAGTGAATCCGAGAAATTTGAGATTACATAATAAGCGGACCGTCCTGTCAATGCACCGTGGGAAGCGACAGACTAATATATAACAACCGCAGGCACGAGGACTTTTTTGTTTATATTGTCTGTTTATAAGAGACTACTTTTGACTGGGCTTCACACTCACTCGAACACATCAAAGTTACGGCATTTACGGCTTCATGACTCCACAGATTTTGTTGCTCCACATCTACCGGCTGTCGGCAAGGCAGATGCCGATTTTGATTCCTGTGATGGGATAGACCTTGTCCGGATGCCCTACAATGCCAGTTGATTTCAGGCGTTTCCAAATTCCGACTCTCAACCACTTGCAGCAGGACTTGCTTAACTGATTTGTTTTACATGCCGCAAAAAGCAGCTGGGTTGACAGAGCCGCGCTAGCCGACGCAAAGCCGTCTATGCCGAGGTGCTGATCGAAAGCCGGGATGGAGTCCGATGGACCCCACCCGCACCGGCCAATGAGAGCTGGTCGGCGCGCGAGCGTCGACCGAGCGAGCTTTGGCGGTTCTGTACACCAAAAACTTAAACCTCACCTGCCAATGAGACGAGCGAGCTTTGGCCGACCTGCCTTGCCACTTCGGCCTTGCAAAAGTACATCGAAACATCTCAGTCTGCTAACGGCTCATTAACCGTGCCTGTGGTTGGCTATGTCTCGGCTAGACATAGCCAAATGATCCTAGGTGATCCTGATGCTTCCGGCTGATCCCTCCTGTCAAACTCGGCATTTACCGCGCAACCCAACCGTTTTAGGTCGTTTCCTTAGAACGTCGTAGCTTCTGTCGTGCGCTTCAATTCAAGATCCACGAGATCCTGCCACTATAGTCAATACATACCCGTACTAAATTGCGAGGAAATATGGACACAAAAAGAGATGTTTAAGTTGGAAGTTGAAAAGTTAAACCTAACTCCGAGCCTCCAACTTGAAGATTGCATGTCAATTGAATGCACTGCACGATTGACTGCAAACCATTTCGATCTCAAAAATCATTTGAATGGAATCAAATACTCACATTGAATATCTCTGCCTTGTTTGTCAAGTAGTGAAATCAATTTGGTGCGCCTAAAATTGAAGAATCTGCAACTGTTGCGAGTAATCAGTTGTATTGCCGTGATTTCCAACTCAAGTTGACCGGATTCTAGTGAAATAAGAACCTTTTAAATGGTTGCCCGCGCATTTTTGAATAGATAGATGTCGGGACGCAAATTTTAGGCATTGAATTAGCCGCGCAGCGCCGAAAAAATCAGTATATCAAGGAGCAGCATTCAGATTGGATATCACAGGAATGCCACAGTTCTCTTTCTTGTAAGAGCTGGGAAGAGGACCGAGGAAAGACTCTGAGTTGGTCCGAAACGGCTGAGAAAAGGTCAGAGCCACATATTAAGCGCTCGTTTAGCGCCCAAGGCCGAGGCGCCGTGTTACGGAAGATTACGAATCTTGAATTCCATTGGCTGTGTCCTATGTCGTTTTGGGACGCAAACCCGAATAGACATAGTCTTGAATTCCCTGATGTTTACTCGATATGGCAAAAGAATCAAGATGAAATCAAGACACTGAATTGTAGATTGTGCTCGCTGCAGCAAAGTTGAAGCTCTGAGATTTGAGGACATTCATGCAGAGGTATCTAATAATCTCTCCTCTTTCTCCCTCTTTTTTTCTCTTTTTCTGCAACTTGAAAACTTGATTAATTCTCCGTAACCACAGACATAGTACATAAGCCCTGCTAACACCTCTACACCTATCAGAGTAGGGGACCGGTGCTCGCACCGTTATTGCCATGTACTTATGGGGAAGCTCTTCCCCATTCATCGGTATAAGGCTCCAAAATGCAGATGCTTACAAAATGACTGGGTGCTTTGTAAGCACAGCTGTAAGCACTGTGCGGGCCTTTCCTCGGACTTCGGATATCCAGCTGTCAGTGTCATGTGACCTCGAACTGTGGCGAAACTCGGTTCCGAAAATGCTTCCGCTGAAACCTTGCTTCAACCTCATGCCCGATGGATGGATAGATACTGCCTACCTATATACTTTGTGTACAGCCGTTTTGGAAACAATATACGGGTTTTGATTGAGTGGTGCTCCTTCGTTTGTGCTTACGTTTGTTGACGATTCTGTCATCGGCAAAGCCGGGGGCACCACTTTTTGGGGCGTTGCCGTACCACATCAAGTGCCGCTGGTCTCTTGTTTTGGCCCTTGCACGCAAGTCATGGCCCTGTCGAGCTCTGGGCAAGTAGCAGTCGAGTCTTGATCCTCAGTTCTGTTAACCCCCTGGTGTTCTCTGGGTGGCGGAAGCAAAACTCAGATTGAATGAGCACCACTCGATCAAAACCCGTATATTGTTTCCAAAACGGCCATGTTGCTCAATGAATGCTTGCTCCTCTCTTTCCCCTTTGCCTATGCTTTGAGACAACTTTGAGATGTCCTTGTATCCGTGGTTGGACTATAGTCTGTATTTTACCACGGGGGTGATTAGTCCATTTTTAAGATCAACGGCGTGCAAGGAGTAGAATTTGGATTATGTAATCACGTTTCCGTCCGTTTACACAGTATCTAGAGCTCGAATTTGTCCTGGAGCGTTTAAATAGGGAGTTAGGAGCCTATTCGGCGCTTGAAACTAGCCAGAATTATAACAAGGTGCTGCGGAAAGTGGTTGAAAAAATGCGTTACAAATCTGTCACAGGTGTCACAAGGCAGAGCAAGGGCTCGGTGCGTAGACCCAGAAGATGCATTTTACTGCAAATTTTTTTCTCGGAAGGTAGATATGTCTCCATAGATTGTCTCTAGTCAAAATAATAGTGTATATGGGCCTGAGGGAGGGCGCTATGAGAAAAGTGAACTATTTTGCCGTAAGAAACACAGCCACAAAGATTATATAATAAGATTTTACCGTTGACACGCCCATGAACTTAAAAACAGACTTCAACACATCGAGGTACGAGATCAACAGTGTTGAAGTCTGGCTATGAGAGACTAGGGGGTGATGCACGGAGGTGGGTATAATGCCGTAATGTTCGAATTAGGAAATTGTTCCTACACGCCATTCACCACATACCACCAACCACATACCACCACTGTGCCCCGTTCTGTTGCTTAACTTTAGAAATGAGTCGCTGAGAATAGCATACAGTAGCTGAGGAGGTATGCAAAGTTAGAATAAGTTTTCCGAATCATAGGAACGAGAATTGGCGAGACGGCGGATGGCCGGCGGCCAACCCGCACAAATCTGATCTTTTTCTTCCATTCAAGTTGGGAGTATTATCAAATTCGGGTTGTAAGAACACTCCAAAAAATGGAATAAACAAAAGCGCGTTGTAAGAGACGCAACAACGCGATTGATCCAAAATGATGCAAATCATTACGGCATTAGCCTCCAATCACGGATGTCAGCAACTTGACAGACTACATACACCGCAAGTACGAGGACCATTGTATGTAGCGTCTGTTTACAAGAGACTAGTTGGACTATAAATTTTGCAGTTTCAATCCCAGTCTCTGCAAAGAGTATATACAAGAACAGTGGGAGTGGGACTCGGCTATTTAAGCGAGTCCCACTGCTGATGTCCTTCGCATCAGCTGCTATCAGCTGGCGATCATTATTTGATCGATCCATCCAAATTCGGCATTTTGAGCCGCAATTGGTTTTCCAAGTGTTTCTGAGTTATTTCAGGGCTAAAATAATTGCTGGGGGGAACATTGTTCCCCCCAGACCCCCTTCCTTTGGCCTGACAGCATTTCTGAGAAGTCTAACTCGGTATTTTTGTTTTATTTTGCTGTTTATACTCAGAATTTCATTCATGTAGCGCGGGGGAGACCCCCGCGGACCCCCCTTGACGCTCGCCGCTAGGCCCACTGCGTGGGGCTTTCGCTCGCCGCTGGGCCCACTGCGTGGTGCTACCGCTCGCCGCGGAGGCCCACTGCGTGGAGCCAGGGATTATTTTAAAGCGTCGGGGCCATATTTTCAAGTCAATTTCGTGCTATTGATTCAAATCAAATGTACTGATGTGCCGGAATGCCGAGTCCCACTATTGAAGCTCAAACCTCATCCGAGCTTCTGAGTCCCACTGTAGGGCTTTTTCCGAGCTTTTCCCGAGTCCCACTCACACCCTTTTCGTCATTCTTCCTCTGCAAAGGATCCAAACTTTGTTCCTCCAGCTCCGACTTCTCTCCAGCGAATGCAGAGCAGATGGAAACCAGCGAGAGTTGTTGTCATGGACGAAAAGTCAATGATAGGCAGAACTCAGTTTGGGAAGTTTGACCGACGTTACGAGACACTTGGAGCAATGGCCACAATTGGAGACTTTCTACAGCTCCCTCCAGTTCGTGATAGTGCCCTCTTCTCTACCATGGAACCCAGGACCACGGGGTCAACTTGCAACAGGAGGTCGCAAGGCCTATGAGAGTTTCGACCAATCTCTGACTTTGACTGAAATCTTTCGCCAGCAAGGAGATACACCAGAGCAAATTGCATTCAGAGATGCACTCATGCGGCTGCAAACTTATGAAACAACTGCAGCAGATCATACAATGTACTCCACTCGCTTTCGGCACAATCTGTCTTCTGCAGAGCAAGATGAATTTCGCGAAGTATTGCATTTACTTCCAACCAAGGAAGCAGTTAATATGGTGAACAAAGCTCAACTTGCTGCCCTCAATAAGCCTGTTGTATGCTGTAGAGCCAAACACCACCGTATCAGACCGTAGCAATGGAGCAGAATGGAGCAAAATCTAGAAAGGCATCTGCTGAAAATGCCGAGGGATTGGAGGCTGAAATTTATCTCGCTGAGGGAGCTCACATCCTGATTACTCGAAACATGTGGACATCCAAAGGACTGGTTAATGGAACTCAAGGCATTGTCAAAAAATCTGGTATCTTCCAGGCAGCGATCCAAAAAAAAGATTTACCAGCTGTAGTATTTGTACAGTGTCCTGAATACACAGGTATGTACTCTATATGAATCACGGCTGTTAGGTATTCTAATCCAGTAATTCAGGACCACCAACTCAGGGTTGGGAAGGTGTACAACCAGATTGGATTCCGATTGTTCCTGGGACAGCAGAATGGGAATCTAACGGAGTACCATTATCACGATCACAACTTCCCCTAACATTGGCATGGGCTATCACGATGCACAAAAGGCAAGGTCTGACTCTCACCCAAGCAGTTTTTGCTCCTGGGTTGTCATTTGCAAATTGCAATTTCAAGAGTGAAAACATTGAATGGAATAGCATTTCGTTCCCTTTCCGGTTGCAAAGATTGCAGTAGCCAAATGAAACCACAGTGCGTCAGATGCTCAGAGTTGATTTGGAGCGGAGAGAGGCTTTGGGTGTCAAACTCAATACTTATGGAATCAATATACGGGATATTCTCAATGAATTTCAATTTCTTGAGCCTTTTCAACAGTTGCATGAGTACTTAGAATAGACCGGCGAGTGGACTTACTCTGTATTATGTACAGTAGTATGTAATTCAGTAAATTGCGTGTACGGACTGAAGCAAGCTTCCCCTCCTATGTGGACCATTGTCCACATACCCAACATGTTTATGTTACGGAAACCGACAACACGATAGCACTTTAACGGCTGGATTGCTATGTATGCCAGATGAGACATGCTTCACCCGGATCGGTGGAGGAGCCTGATGTAACCAGTATATGTACATCGGCTTTCCATACCCGGCACTAGAGTACTCTAAATGTGAGGTCACGGATAGCTAGCGAAGTTTGAAACCAGGCGGCCCGCAGTCATCATTCATTATCGATCAACTAGACGTTGCCTTGCCTCGCCCATGGCAAATTGGCGCTCGGTTTTGTGTGCGAGGTGAGCTGGTACAGCCACTCGGCCGAGTCTCCGAAGGTCCGATGACAGAAATCACCTTCCCGCCGACCGTACTCTTGCTGGTTTTAGCTCAATTGGCACTCAATATATATGTAAGGTACTTATTCCAAAATATTTACGCTCGGCGTCACGCATCAGGGTGGTGCCGAGATGCCGCTGTGTGACCTGATTGCTCGGTGATCGTTCCCAATCGGGTAACTTGCTTTCGTAGGCGGCGGCGGGTTGGTCGCGCTATAGTGTCGTTCCAAAACCTTTGCTGCCTCGGTAAGACGTGTAAATGTATTCGCATTCTAGTCTGAGAGCTTTATGGAATTGAAACGAGCCGAAATGAGGAGAATATACTGTGATTTTTGTGTACGAGTATTTCCAGCTTTTAGCCTCAGTTTTCGGCGGAATCTAGCGCGGCATCTCTGCCAAGTAGCTCATTCAAGCTGTTGTATGTATCCTTAAGTTGTTTGAACGCAGACCGGGTACATTTTAGTGGAGAAACAGTGAAGAGAACCCGCTGATTTCCTTTTTGGGATGTTCAACTTGGCTTCGACGCGAATTTACGCCAAATATGCAGTCTCTTTCAACATTCTGAGGATACAGAATCATCCAGTGGGCCTAGTGAATCCTCCCCAAAGAGTGGTGAGAGCAGGGTGTGCCAGAATAAAGCACATCGAATTTATTTTGCTGCGTAAGTGAATGTGGAGAGCGTAAGCACTTACGCTGGGTAAATTTACAATAAAGATCGTAAATTTTGTAAATCGGCCCTCGGCTAACGGTCTAAGGCTTTCCTAACGCAGTATATGACGGTAAATCCATCACGCCGCTTAGCGTTGTGATCAGGATTTACTTTCTCAACTTACTGCGTCAGTCCGCGCGTTTGCCATCGTTCAGACGCGTTTTGAGCGTGTCATATAATAGTATAAGCATGACATCATATTCTACGCTCTAAAAAACGCGTCTTATTGACGTGTACGACACGCAAATCAGCCAACTTACATCATCCCATCAAAACAATACTGAAGAGCAATATCGGACTTGCGCGTGTGCAGACCCGCACTGACGTCGAGGGTCAGTCCTGGTGAATGTATATGAGCACTCTAGCCCATTTCCTGAGTACGGGAGCCCGTTTCCGACCCAAATAATTACTTTTTTGTGAAAACCTCGTGATTTGGAATGTGCTGCTTCCTCAGCTTCAGTAGGGAGTTGAGGGAATGTTCCTGATGTCAATATTGCATACTGACTACACACTGGCATCTACGAGAAACAGCCTACTACAGTAGCCACTTGTTGGCAGAACAAAAGCCGTAAAGTGTATCCAAATTCAAGTCACTCGCCAGTGAGCCCCATGGATTGCTTGCCAAGGTGAGTCCGGAGATCAGACGTGCCCCTAAGCCGCGTAAAAGGTCGCAATCTCGCCGGGCATACATGCGTCGTTCGCCTATGTAAACAATAAGGAAAGAACCATCAAAAGAAAGAAAGCTGTGGGGAGGTACCGTAAACAGACTTGGAACCGCCCTTTCAAGGAACAAGCGGATTGTCTCAGACCACAAGGCAGTTTCATGATTGGCAGTGTATCCATTCATGAGGATACACAAGTCTGGAGCCTGGAAGTCATTCCTCCGAGAAAGGTGTTTCACACATGCACTACGAAATTGAAAGGATTGTACGCAAATCATGCTTGCAGTGAACGTTACTTACTGATCAATGTACTCATGAATCATGTGAGCAGAACTGTTTCGGCAGTCCCTGGTCTGGTGTTGAATGTTATCTATCACCTTCCATAGCGAGTAACTCACTTGCAAAGAACCACATCTTTGACCACATCATGTCCACATGACCTTGGCTGCCTCCCAAATTATCGCAGGTAACAAGCTTAAGCACCCCGCCTTCGGCAGGGCCGGCTCGCTGCGCTCGCGTCCCTACCTACGGCTGGTGCACAGCTTGTCGGGGCTCCGCCCCAAACCCCGCGGGTTTTTTTCTTGCTGGATTGCGTGCCTCGCGGTGCGCGGCGCCGTCGGGAAGGTTCGTGGGAACCGGGAGCAACATCTCGACATCCGGCAGCGACATCTCGACATGGTCCCGTGGTTTCGTGTCAAAGTCACGTTACTTTTCACGTGAGCTGATCCTTGTGTTTTCATGTATAGGATACTAAAAGTCAGCGCCAGTGATGATGTGTCAGGAACTCGCACATGGAGGTTCTTGACGTAGACGGTGGAGTATGACCTCATACATATAAGCGACAGCCAATGTAAACTCCGCCCTTGTAGTATCAATATGAACGAAAATCGAAAACGAAAACGCGGCTAGCTGATATTGATCAGGCGGCCTTCCAGGCCATCAAGTCCATCAATTGCCAGCGAAAATGACCGGTTTCAACACGGCAAAGAAGCCGAAAGGACTGGATTGATGTCACAGTCACAGTATATCAATGTATGTTAGTGCTGCCGGAAGCTGGAGTTAGCTCCGAGCTGAGTTCAGCTCCAACTCGGCACGTTACCATAAACGGCACCTCGAGGTGATGCCAGCTCGCCTCGCCTCGGCCCCCAAAACAGGCACTGTGACACTCTTGACAGCGTCACTGAGTGACTGGCGCGTCAAGCACAATCCTCGTCCTCCCGCTCACCGGTTAGCGCGTTCCTGCCGCGAACCAATCCTCCTATGATTCACCTCAACCTCGCTTGGCGTCGACGTCACCGCCTGGCTGCTACGGAGAATGCGAAACGCCCCACACAGAGCTGGAAATATGACGCAAAGGTGGCGCGTCGGGATAGTGCGTTGGCGCACTCAGGGTCCAAGGTACGCGCAATAGATACCTCCGAAATGTTATATATATTGCCCCAATTATACTCCATTCCAACCCTCCCTCTTGTGAACTCCCATGGCCTCGCCGTCCTGCCAATGCGGCAACCCGCAGGCATGCACTTGCTACATCCAACCCCCGCGTCAAAACAATTTCACAACGCATTCCTACCCCACGCCCAACGTCTTTGGCTCCTGGCCTGGCTCTCAGGTTCATGCCGTGCCTCTCCCGCCTCAAGCTTTCATCCCCGGATCGCCGTATCCTCCACCACCTCCCGTCACTTTCGGCCAGACTTACGGCTTTCAAAATACATACCCCGCCTTATTTAACACCGTGATTCCTCCCCCTTCCTCTGCGGCAACCCATGCACCATTTGTCGACGCGACTAACACGATTAATGCCGGCCTCGCTCCGCCACAGCGCAAGAAGAAACGTAAAGCGAATCCCAACGCTAACTCGGCAGCTACATCGCGTACCCGTCGCCGCATCGACCCCAACTCCACCTCCGAACCGGCTGTGTTCGGGGTCGGTCCGTCTGACCCAAATGTTGCAGCGGCAGCAGCTGCCTCTGAATCAGTTTCCCATCCTTCAATCCCTCACCCCAACTTCGGCTCTTTGGTCAATCAATCTTCGGCATCCGGAGACGATGCAACAGATGTTTGGTATTTTGTTCGAGGCGTTCACGGCGCTTCTGCGCCAACCGTCGCACCAGAACCAACGGAAATGAAGGAAGATCGACCGGATAAAAAGGTGTTTTCCCATTTGTCGTGCCGCCTCTGTCCGTGAGTGTTCAAGTGTGTTCTGTTTTTGTTTTCGCTATCTGAACCCTTCCATCGTTAGATTTCCGAAATGGAAGGCATGGAAGAATGGTCCTGGACAAACCAAGACCATCCGAAATCATCTTGAGGGAGAACATGGCAAAGTTTGGAAGGACATGGTCATCCTGAAGGGGCTCAAGAATTGGGATATTCTCGCAAAGGCGCCGAAGACTCCGGGAGAGCGAGAGGAATTTTCCATTCCCGGATTCTACGAACGATTGGTTAAGTGGATCGCTGTTGATGATCAGGTTGGTGCTATCTCATCATTGTTTCTTGCGATTCTAATATATTTGTTTAGTCTCTGGACGTGGTGGACTGTCCCGAGCTCAATGGGCACCTTGTACTTAAAACTCGGCTCGTTGCTTTATTGGTATGCTACCTCGCCGCCGTGCATCAAATGAGCAGAATTTCCAAATAGCCAGATTTTCAATTTGAGTAGGGATTTTTTCTGACAATATCTGAGTGTGCAGGATGAAAGAGGACCCGAATACAAGTACTTTCACAAGTCAAACCTTATGAAAATATTCAGCCGTTGGAGCGCTATGTATAGGCTCGACAAAACTGCCATTTTGGGCATATTTCGGCAAATTCCGGTCGAAAATGGTCACCTTGCGAGGGCTATAGCGCCTGTTTGCCTGTATATTTTTCCACAGTTCAAATTGGCGCATAGCTCGCTGGACCTCAGGCTATAACATGAGCAGATCAGCTCCCCGCACCAAAAGAATTTGACTGACTTGTAAAGTCGGCCGATATCAAAATTCCCATGTTTGCGCTCGGCATGATGGCGTATCAAAAAATTTGCCCAAAGCCAAACCCGATGAATAAGGCATCTGGATCCTATGAACACAACTACAACTTGTTTGAAGTCAAAGTGGGCAGTAGTCATCGAAATACAGGCCAGAAATCAATCGGACGTGCCGAAAAGGTGGCGGTTGGCACTGTAGCGCTTGGGGGTCCACGGACGCTATGCATTATGAGATGTTCAACTGTATCGCTAGAAACCTATCCAGGTTTGACAGGAATCCGCGGTTATTTGAGTCCACAGTATGTCCATCAAAAATTTTGTGCAGATGTGGCAGTTTAATAGTATAAGGGTTTTTTGAACCTTATCAACCGACCCCTGTCTTGACAGCCTGATCAAGCTTGATATCGGTATATTCAGCCATATCAACTGATTTCGGATTTTCCGACATTGTGCCATAAAACCTCGCTATTTTTCCTCCCATTTTTGGTCAAGCTCATCAGACTGGCGGAATACCGAAGCAGTAGGCGACGAAACGGGGAGAACGTTTAAATCACGTGGTCGCGTCCAATTTTCCCACCCGCAATCTCAAACATTTGCATTAAAATTGAATTGGTAGTGCAATTACTGTATATGTAGGTGCTCCTTCATCGTCTCACTATTTCACCCGTCGAAAGCTTGAAGATGGGTGGATATTGGGTTCAGATCAGCCGCCACGGTTGCTCGGTTGCGGAGTACCCTGGGTCCGACTACCTAATCGGGCAAGAGCCGGTCATCAGACGAGCGCGGTGCCCCGGCTTTCCATACCTTAGTTCAGCCAATCAAATTCAAGATCTCCTCGGAAACTTCCTCGGCCGTTCTCACAGTGAGTCCGAAAAAGCCGATGAGCCATTAGTCTGTTTGCGATGCAGCCATTGAATGGCTAATGGCTACGCAAGTGTCCAGATTCCGGCATACTGGCAGTAGCTACGCACGGTCTGAGCATCCAAATTTCATTCCAAGTAGCTCTTCTTGACTTTGTAGCCCATTAATATTAAACTTTCCTAATGCGGAAATCGGTAGCCATTCAATGGCTCCAATGGCTCTTCAAACCCTCTATTTTGGAGCTATTAGAGCATTTTGGCAAACGGTGAAAATTAGTGTTGCCGGGAGCTGAGTTGGAGCTGAACTCGAGTTGATTGCCCATCAGCTCGCTGTCAGCTCGAGTTGACCGGAGCTGGCTCAGAGCTGATACCGGATATGGGAATCTAGTGTCCCAGGGTTCATCTTTCCACCCGAAGGGCAAAGTTTTAGGGGAGAATGTACCAAATTTTGATGTGGAAGGTTTTCCTGAGCTCTCTTCCAGCTATTTTGGAAACGATAGACAGTCTCGATTTTCGAGCTGAGTTCGGCAGTTCCCGGCATACCCGTCATATAATTATTTTTAGCTACAGCTCAGCTCCATCATGACGACGAGCGTTGCCCGCCAATACTCTCCTCACTCTCACCATGATACGACGAGGAAACCGCCGCCACATACCTAAGGAGCAGAAACAGCTCATCACCACAATGTCGGCCCATATGTCTGTCCCAGACATTGCTGCAGCTACCAACATCAGCGAGCGAACCATTTACCGCATCATCCGAACGTGGCGGACCACTGGGGACCACGTCCAAATTCCTCTGCAGCTCGGACGACCCCGCATTCTCACATCTTTTGATGTCGCGGTCTGTGATCTTCTCAATACTCTTCGTATTTGACCCTTTGAGAAGTATCTTGAGGGTCTTGTTGCGAGAACCCCCGACATCTATCTTTTCGAGCTACAGGAATGTTTGTACGAAGCCACGGGACTCGACGTCGCCAAAACCACCATACGTGACGCCCTTTTGCGAATGGGTTATGTTCGGGTTCATGTAAGTAAAATTGCTGGGAGTTTCGTGCCGCTGACATGAGTATATCCCTAGATATCTCGAACTGCACTCGAAGCCGAGGAAAACAAACGGCTTGGTTTCCAATGTGAAGTTGGACAACACCCACCTCGAAGACTGGTCTTCCTAGACGAAGCAGCTTGCAATCGACACACAACGCGGCGGCAGATGGCATGGGCCCCTATTGGAATGCGAGCGCGGCGGCATGATTTTTTTGTCCGAGGCATCCGGTATGTGTTTATGCTCTTGCCAGTACTTCGTACCTGCTGATATGTATAGTTATTCTGTGCTTCCGGCAATTTGCCTCGATGGCATACTTCACTTTGATGTGTTGACTCAATCCTGGACCGCCGTAGAGTTCCGCAACTATCTCGATGTTCTCCTTGACCGCATGAATCCCTTTCCACAGGACAACTCTGTTCTCGTCATGGACAACGCAAGTGTTCATCATTTTGATGGGATTCGTGAGATGGTCGAGGGACGGTGCGTAGGATATATCCTCTTGATTGCCAACCAACTGAATTTGATCTACAGCGGGCGTCGACTCATTTATTTGTCACCATACTCTCCCGACTTCAATCCATGCGAAGAAGGGTTTTCATGCATGAAATATTGGATCCGCCGCAACCGGGACGATGTTCTCAGCTCAATGGAAGGGCGTGATGGTTGCGACCCCATCGCAACTCTGTGGGAAGCTGCTCATGAGACGATGACCCCAGAGAACATCGAAGGTTCAGGGATGTTGTATAGGTTGTTGTACCGGTAGTTGTGTCAATACACGAGTAGGACGGCAAGAAATTATATGAACAAGTAGTACGACTATACAAATATACAGAAAACTAGTAGAGATACAGTATCTACAGGTTATAGAGGCGGCGATAACATACACAGCGTGAAATAAATTAGTTCTCCTTGTCGCTTTCGTTCTCCACAACCCTAGCCCGCTTCTTCCCCTTGCGTTTCTTCGCGGCGGCGACCATCTTACTTGCCTTGCGCACGAAGTTACCCACGGCACCGGCTGCCATCCCAACGTCGGTTTTGTAGAACTTGGTATCGAAGTCGGCAATGCTGTTGGCATAGACAATGCCTTGTTCCCCCAGGCTCTCAGCATATTGGAAGTATTTGAGAGCGGGGTACTTTTCATCGAGAGCGCGCAGCACGTCGGAGACAAGGAGGACGTCCTCGTCTTCATCAGATTCATCTAATGACTCGTCCTCACGTCGACGTTTGACGCTATTGGCATCGCGAAGGACAGTATCGGCGGACTCGGAGTTGCCAAGATGGACGTGGATGGGGGGCATGGTAGTTTGTCCGCGGTTACGACTACGCTCCTCGCGAGCACGGCCACGCTCTGCAAGCTCGTCAAGCTTGAGGATTTTAGGAGGATGTTCTAGATCCGCGGTGCCATCATGCTGAAGACGAAAGTCAGCAATGCAAAAGAGAAGCAGAAATTGCATGTCACGCACCATGTAGCGAGCCCACAGATTCATAACATCTATTCCAATCTCGACGTGCTTGCCTGGGTACTTAGATTTCGGGCCCATCACGTAGCACCACCGATTTTTGCCAGGATGTTCCGCGCACTTGAGATGGTTTTGAATCTGCTGTAGCTCGGTGGCGGTAACAGCGGTCTCGGGGGGTTTTTCGGCCTGTTTTGTCGTCTTTCCATCAGGCTGCACCTCCTGAAAAGAGTCAAAAGACAGTGTGCTCAACACCGAAGAACCCATAGATAACGGATGACTTACCAGGTTAACCACTTCCATTATCACCTCTTTCTGACGACGTGTGCTCCTCTGGAGCTTGAGAAGCTGCTGGAAGGCGTCGCGAACATCGTCCTCGGATGACAGACGGTGATATGGATCCTTGCGACGCTCCTGAGACTCTTTCCATCCCAACGTCGCAGATGTGGGGTCGACATTCATCTGAGCTGTGATGCGGGATAGAAAGTCGCCGGCAGGAATGTCAGAGGGGAGGACGAGGGTTGTGGTAACCGTGGCGCGCTTCTTTCCGTTTCCTGGCTCGCCATAGATAGGGACTTTGACTGTGATGAAGGTACCGCGGTCTGGAAGTTTATTAGTAGCCTGCAGAATGCGCAAATGGCTGTAACACACCTGCAGTTTGACTGGGAGCTGTAGTGGATGGCAACTGAGATTGGCGAGCTTCGACAATGTGAGGAGGGAACGGAGGAAGCTGGTATTGATGATAAGACGGATCTTCATCGCTAGGATCATCGTCGTCGCCCCCAGGCTGCTCGTAGTCGCGGGTGTGGTCAAACATGCCATTGTCGAGAGAGGCCTGTAATTGGGCCACTGCGAGCTGTCGTCCAGTGAGAGCGGGGGGAGGGCCGACGCCAAGAAGATATGGTGCAATAGTGTTTTGCATGGTGTCAAAACCGGTCGAAAAGTAGAATAGTTGGGCGCCTTGGACTCGTTGAGCGAGGATATATAGCGCAGCATATGCTCCACACGATCGTCAGCCTGCTCGTCATGACTGTAAGTCTCCAGTGACGGTGTAACTGTACTAGGTGGTCGTTGTTGAGGAGGTATTAGCAGAAAAGGTTATTCTAAATTTGGCACGACATAGTTACGACCTCTCGGCCCGAACTCAGCTAAAAAATCGAGACTGTCTATCGTTTCCAAAATAGCTGTCAAGCTCAAACTGCTTTTTCTACGTCGAAAACGGCCAAGAAACGGCCAATACAGAAACTGGGGAGGGAGTGTGATGTCACTCAGTTACACCACCAGAAATGTCACGTCGTCCGCTTTGGGTGACGAGGGTGGAGTCGAGGGGAGCTGGCATCACCTCGAGGTGCCGCTTTTGGGAAGGGGTCGAGTTGGAGTTGAACTCAGCTCGGAGCTAGCTCCAGCTTCCGGCAACACTAGTGAAAATCAAATTTCAGTTCGAAAAACTAAGCGACTTTGGTGAAAAACTACAGTGGGCTGCACACTGTTTTGCGGCTCCACAACCAAAATTTGGTTAGCGGGAACTGAAGAAAAAAATCATTTTTCACCGTTTGCCAAAGTGCTCTATTCTCGACTTCGATTTTACTTATCGTGAACTCTTTTGGGTTTCTCGGCGAAAACGATACTGAATTTGTGTGGCGGCGATTTTGTGGACCCGGAAGAAACAGCGGCCCAGTGGCGTGGCGGATCTTCTTTGGGGCGGCTACTGGAGGGTTGCTTGCGCTTTTCTGGCCGAGGTGCAAGCTTCGACCAGGACTCAACATGAATCTGCGAATCATCAGCAATCGAAATAATAAAATTATATACTCTACGTACGGAACTCGATGGGTCAAAAAGTTGTTCGTGAATTGAATTTTTCCCATCTGGCGGCCTTTGCGGGCGTTTGCCAAATCGGCGAATGCGGCTTTACCGGTGGAGGGCTTCCAGAGTGACAGTTGAAAATGGGGGTTGATAAAAAGCTTACCTGCGCCGAGGAGTCAGAATCGAAGTGCTGAATTCCGACACATCCGTAGAGATAGTCGAGACCCAAGGCCTCAACAGTGGCGTAGCGGGGTAAAACTTGCGACAAGATCCGGCGAATTTGCAGAAGGGACTGATGAGGGGCAGACATTTGATCACAGCCACTTGCCAGTCCCCACTGTCGAGATGTTGCTCCCGGTTCCCACGAACCTTCCCGACGGCGCCGCGCACCGCGAGTGCAGCGAGCGGTAGTGCGGCGCCGAGGGCACGCAATCCAGCATGAAAAAAACATGCGCTCGCGTCCCTCCCTACGGCGGGCGCACAGCTTGTACCGGATCAAGATTCATACACGTGACCCGCCACGTTTCAGCTCCTGTTTCTTCCAAGTTCCTTCCCAAGTTTCGGTTTATCCTGTTCAGTTCTCCGATATCTGTTTGAACGTATCACTTTTATAGAATATGGAAACCTGGCCGGAATCTGTTATCCGTCGTTTCCGTGCGGTTCCTGAAAATCCTCGAGAAAATGACCTTTATGGACCTTGGAACAAACTCCTATCCTGCCTGTTCCCCCCAGCCTCGGATTTCACAGTTGCCCCCCAATCTTACATTTTAACGACATCTCGTCAAACTGCGGATTTCGTCGTCGAATACGAGGTGCATTATAAAAACATTCCGGTCTTGATCGTCGAGATTAAGCCGCCGGGAAATTTGCGCCTGCCCTCTGCCCGCGAAGAAGCCGATCTGCAGATACGGCGCCGCATCCGAGATCTATCGAGTGACTGTCTGCACCCAACCCTCCATGCCGTCAGCGCTTTCGGGACCCGACTTGCGTTCTATGAGATGGTTAGAGGCAGTTCCAGTCGCCATCACCCCAGATCCAACATTTGTGACAGACACTGCTCCCTCTGATTGGTGGAGCTGCGACGTCTTGCAAGATGATGGACGGAAAAGGTTGAAATCTCTCGTTTCGGAGATCAACCAGGCTTGCTCAAACCTCTGTGGGCATATTGCTTTTGGTGGCAAAATAACTCCGTTAACTTCTAACAGAGTCTTTCAACCCCACCGGTCCAGATGGCTTTGGCGGTGCAATGGCCTCACCAAATGTGACGCGTTTTTCATGCTGTAACTTGGTAAATAAGTACACTTGTAGAATTCTGTAAGGATAGACCCCCCCGCAGTACTACATGTTTGTCTTCCGTAAACTCGCTGTTCAGACTGTGGACCGCGCAAATTTTTGTTTCGTAGATTTGAGACATCACTTATCCCATCAATGATGGGACCTATTTGGTGGTGTTTAATCGATGTGCACCATAGGACCCGGCCAGCGGCGGCTGGGTGATGCGCGTCTCCGACGGGCGCCTTCCCTGCTGCGCTGGCCAGATAAGAGGCGGAGTTCCAATTCGGTCATAGCCCGCAGAATCCTGTGAGTCGCTGCTGGAGATATGGGGATCAAAATATGGATGAGGGACCATTGGAAATAGACCAAGGGAAGCTTCGGGGCACAGTCGTGGACAATCAAAAACAGCAGAATCGTGAACCACTTCCCATGACTCCGAAAAAGAGCGTACTGTAGCACTTTGTATGGGTGAAACAGACCCTGGAGCGTGACTGGAAACGCTACGCATGGAAACCAGAAACGGCCTCAGCGTTATGCGTGACATCATAGAATTTTGGAAACGGGCGGGCAAACACCGATAAATTCTTTGTATCCATAGCCCTTTTGATTGCAGTGTTGTATTAGATACCTTGTACTCTGCAAGACGGCGTGTCTTTGGACTGGGAGGGGGAGAGGCCGGGGGGATATTCTCCTTCTGTTCGGATTGACGAGAGTCACGAGCATTTGTGAGTTGCTTCTTTTGAGCACGGGAGCGCCCTTTACGGCGTAGATTGGTCATACTTAGTAGTGTCCTGGTAGTACTTCATTTAGTTCACAGATGTATCTAATATGTCTAGAAAAGCATTCTAGCTGTTACCTTGTCACTGAAGTGGCGGGAGGGCGGAATTCGGTGGATGCGGAGGTACAGTGACGGCATGACAACGCGTCGCGTCACGCGTTTGATGCCGGCCATCTTAGGTGCAAAATTGGTGACGACAGCGAGCCTCTTTCGGCTTGGTTTATGTGCCAATACGTGTTTTATGCCCCAATCTTCAATTCCTTCAGAGTGAATTCTCCGGCTTTGCCCAGTTCCCTCTGATCCGCGGGGTCACTTAGATTAAAAATTCAAAATTGGAAAATCTAGCTTGAAGGTGTTCAAGACATGGATTAATATATTGTTTTCAGCGCCCCACCCGATTTTTTCAGTGCTCCTGCTTTCCAGAATTTTGCTCACCATCCCGCTGTTCGTGGAGAAGGGAGGTCACAGCCACATCATGATATCAAATCATCCGATCAAAAGCCCTTAGGTCAAACAACCATCACTGTCAATGAGAGACGCTTTCGACGGCAATCCTGCATAAAATATGATTTGTATGCCAGTTTCTGGCCACAGTATTAGATATTCTAATCCTGTAACTTACATAAACTTTGAGAGGCAAAGTTGTTTGTGAGATTAAAACCTAAGGATTTGGCGATTGGAGAGAAATAAATTTCTTATTGAGATATGGTCTTTAGCCAACACCTAACTTTCTCAGTGTTTCAAAATTCAAAAATCCGTTCGGCCAAATCCCAGATTTATATTTCAGTTACAACTTTGCCTCTCAACCGTTTCCTACGCGACCGCAATCCCCCGCGCTTCTCTCGCCATCACCACCTTCGTCTCCCGCCGCCACCAACTATCCCGACCCCGCCGTCTTCTGCCCGGACAACACCTAAGTCCCCGCCTCGCGCCATCAAACGCGCCGTTTCGACTCTTAAAATTAAGCAAGTCAGCATCCAATCTAGGAACGAGCGAAATCGACGTGCGCGGTGAGTCGCTTCGTCGTACATTTATCAGCACTGATTTATTGAGTGACTTCTGGGGTGCCGGCTTCACTCTAGATCGGTCGACATGAATTTGGACCTTCGAAGGTATGTAAGATACAAGATATAGTATATACAATATGGACAGCACCAGCTCATTATGCGCGCCAGTAATGAAAGGTACATTGCCGTCTAAGAGAAGTTAGAGAACCTCGGTGATTCCGCCCCCACTCAGTATTTGCGAAACAACGGGACGACGCGCACCATTCAAAAAGGTACATCATTACCTATAGGAGAATCTCGCTGACCTCACTCCCACTTGACACTTAGATTTCGTGAACAATATGTGGTTTCGTTACAGCTAAGTGCCGTCACATCGAGCGATGAATATGATTCTGAGATATGTCATAGATTCACCAAAAACGTGTCTAGGCGAGTGCTGTGCGATGGTGAATATCTTGACGATTCTGATATGGAGTTGTATAGGAGACGGCGCGTCGTTAACTCATGGGCGTGGTCTTAGAGGCTGTTTGCTCGGCCAGTGAGTGGGTAGCTCATGGAAGTTCCTTAACTGACTTCCTTTGCTAGGATTGTGAGGATCATCAATTGTAGGGGTATAAAGGTCTATAGTACAGCTTGGGGGTAGTAGTAGTATGCTAGATTGAATAGAAATACAAGATTTTATCGGGAATTGGATCGAGCGCAAGCAAAGAGTAGAATGACTGTGAGGGTACTGCTAGGCTGACTGTGAAGGCACAGCTGCACTGACTGTGGGCCACGGTCGCGCTGGCTGTGGTAGCGCAGCCAGGTTGACCGCGAAATTGGCCATAACGCAGCTGAGATGCCCGTCCGGGCACAGTCATGCCGACCGCGGTTGCGCGGTCAGGCTGGCCCCATGCCACGGCCGAACGAGCCAGCGCGCGCGCGGCTGTTCCGGCTGTGACTTCTCCCTACAGTGTGGAGGCTAACTACTTCCCGATTAGGGAACTTTGATGGCCCAAACATTGATGTCGAGTTACTGCGCAGAGGGAAGGTTTTGAAATTCATGATGTTGTTCAGGACCTTGGGTTAGGTATTTCGTCGTCATTTGTGTTGAATTTCATCATTCATGATCTTTCGTCGGATTTCATGACGAAACGTTACGATCCGGGGTCCTGAAATTCCTAAAGACGAGTACAGTCGAACCTCTCTTAACCCATACCTCTCGGTGGATGGCCAAGGCTATGGGTTATGAGAGGGTATGGGTTGATGGGGGCATTACATAATATTTAAATTCAATATTTTCTTTAAATAAATAGGTGTCAACACAGATTTTAAACCAAATCTACGCATGATCAGCTTGCGCACTACTTTTTGCGTCTTGATGTAGATTCCCGACCAAGCCGATGGTTCATAACCGTCGTCGGCAAGTCGTCGGACCATGATATTCGATGGATCCGCTGACATAATCCGTCAATAACCGAGGTCCGAGGAGCCAAAATTGCCATTTTAGGGCATGTTCACTATGGGTTTTCGACTCAAATGGCTATGGGTTATGGGTTACCGGAAAATTATGGAATTTCCCTGCAAACCACCATGGTTTTTCAAGATTTCTATGGGTTAAGAGGGGGTATGGCTTGATAGGAGTATGGGTTACGAGAGGTTCGACTGTATATACTAGAAACGAAAACGAAAACGACTATATATAGAATGGCCGATAGATGGCCGGCGGTGCCCGCCGGCAGCAGGTTCAGAAACGAAAATGAAGCAGTCGGCACCAAGTCGGCACGGAACAAGTTCATGTCAAGGGTTACGGTCACGTTGAATTCATGACCGACTTATATTATAATTCAATTGAAGATAGAATTCAATTGTCAGATCTCAGAGTCTATGGGACTACATTTGTAGGTACAAAACTACTTATGCATTCAAGACACGCACAAGTGAATTGGACAGAGTCCGGTTGATGATGATATCACGCCTGCAAGTGGAGTATTACTGTACTATTTCGACCGTAGATTCAATGGGTTTGAGGTGTGACACTTCATCTTCACTTTTGCCATCATTCATCAGTGATTAAATTGCCTTTTAGGGAGATTTTTCGCGTTTTTCCGATCAATTTTGATGGGAAATGGCCCCAAAACGCGCTGTGACCTGTTACGAAAATAAAATAGATTCAATTCAGGTCCCTCTGTGACTTGTGACTTTAATCTACGGTCGAAATAGTACAGTACCATGATATGTGACGTAGACCACCGCACTATGTTAAAGGTCCCTTAGCATAGTGGTTATAGTGTCATTTTATTACTTAGTCGCGCGGGTTCGAACCGCGAAGTACTTATAAATTCTAACTTAAAATAGCAGTCTTATAGTATCAAACACTTTGTAGTACATAAGTATAGGTACTATAATAGAAAGCGCAACAGATTTGTTACATGCGCCCCATCATTGGGGGAGCTTGCTCCCCCCTTTTGTCTGAGGTTCCCGAAAAGTGGATGGCTGTGCAATGTGCCTACCCTCCCACGGGTACGCCATCAGCTATGATCTCCCACGGGTACGCCATCAATACGTGATGTTAAACAGAGCCTTAGAGACAAGTGGCCTACTGTACAGCGGCGCAATCAGGGGAAAGTGCAATAAAGCAACACTCTCAGCCAAGGGCTCGCATCAATAGGAAATTACTCCCGACTTTCGAAGAAACCACAAAGGCAGGAATACCATCAACTTCAGTTCACACGGTTTCGAGTCCATCAATTCCATTCCCCCCCAAAAAAAATCAGAACCATTAGCCTGGGCAGCAGTCAAAATTGCACAAATTCCGGAATCCAGCTCTATGGTAGCAGGTTTTACCGGGACTCCGGCACTAAGACAAGAAGTATGGCTTGAGTTGTGTATGTAAGGCTGATTTAACGAAACTTTGCCTCTCACAAGATCATTTCTGTTCAGGCTGGACGGAATTAGCGCAAGCTCTTAGCTCCCCCTTTTCTGTAAGCCGGGCACCGGCATTACAATACATAGTTTTTTACCCGACCTCGCGTGGCGCGGATCACCGGTACGTCTGGGTTACCGAGACAGCCGGACCCTGAACTGACCGCCCTACAGTGCCACTCATCACCTCTCGACTACCATATAAGGGTGTGGGAAAGTAAAAATTTGTAATCCTTTCTCGGGCCGCAAAAAAGGCCGATTTCCTCGGAAACTGCGGCAAACGACTCAGTTTGATTGCAGCTATCAGGCTTGTAAACGGCTAAGCTGTAGCATCAAATTTCAGTTTTCGGACCCAAAAAAAATGACCGATTGCACAGCCACACACTGTTTACCGGTGCATAGAGCCTCGGACCGAGACAGAATGTCTATTTCTTGTGCTTTCACGGTAAGTAGATCAAGGTTTAGACCGGTCGACCGCCAGGAGCGGAGAAAAGGGCAAATAATTTTGGTTCAACAGCCGAAAAAAATGACCGATTGCGTAAGAAAATGAGGTCTTAACGTGAATCGCATTCTTTTCATCGGTTTCCTTCCAAAAAAATTGGTTTTGAACTCTGATTCTCAGCCGACCACTCACGGCACGTGTGCCGAAAAGGTGGCGGTTGGCACTGTACCCTACCAGTTGACCGGTGACCGGTCATTGACCGATCGAATGACCCGTCCATTGACTTGAAAAATCGGTCATTCCGAGGCTTTTCTGGATGCCGAAAACGCGTTTTCCCGGCCGAGGGATTTCTCCTTGGAGAAGGGAAAACAATGACCCACCGTGGGAATCTCGACCGTTTTGCCATCACCCTCGGAATGGAGAAGTTCCCACCGATATGGGAATTTGATGATGGCATCAGCTATCATTAGGATTTGTTTCACTTTTTCGGAGGTGAAAATACAAAAACTTGTTCAATTGCCTAAGATGAGTTGCTACACATCCATAGAGACATTTTACCTCATTTTACACTGTTTTTTGTTGAAGGCGTGAGACCATCACGCGCCGCCTTCCCTATCTGTCCGTTTCCTCGCTACCCCCCCTATCCGTCCCTTTGTATATTCCTTATATTGTGTCGTACGTACCAATTTCCTGTAGCTCTCGCACCCCCATCTCGTCGCTCTCCCGCGCCTCGAATATACCTGCCTGGGCTCAATCTTGTGTGAACCATAACCTGTTCTATATTTTTCAGTTGAATGGTGATGACGGCATAATGTAGTTTCGAGTTCAACTTTTGATGCCGTTCCCTGCCAAAAAAGGAACCGTGATGTGATGCTTGGCACTGTACTAAAACCAAATTCAAGGGCATTCCAGCTTCAAGGAGAGTGTTGTGCAGGTTAACAGGCTTGCCGGACAATGCCGCACATTAGATCTTGATCTAATCAAGCTTTCGTAAGAGCGCAACGACTTGTGTATGCTGAGGGTCGAACTTCAGCTGTGTGTGAAGGGGGGTCTTTATCCCAGCCTTTCAAACCCTTACCTAGAGCTTCCGAAACTACCATTTTCTAAATCATTTCGATATTCAGCTTTGAAGAGGAATTTCGGCATTACGGCCGGCGCGCAGACAGTAATCGTCTAAATATCGTACTCTAGACGTAAAAGAATATCCGCCACTCAGTGAAGTAGTCTTCAAATGCTTTCTTGTGTTTTCAACTACTGTGGGCTTGCTGTGGGCATTCAGAGTTCAAGCCGGGAACTCTGCCGTCCGCCAGCATCATGTGACGTCGTATATTAAATACCCCAAAGTATCGTTTAAACCAGTCGTAAGGTTACGATAAACGGGTGAGTGGGTTTGAGCTCCGTTCAGTCCAATTCCAATCCCAATTAGGCAAGTTGTCGATTCTGGAGGCAAGTCGATAGAAGATGAAGACCCCGCTGTATTTCGGCAAGTCGTGGAGGATTCAAAGCAAAGGGGTGGATCTATAGGTAGAGACGTTAAAACAAAGTAAGGCTTGTGATTACCGTTGTTAATTGAATCCAGAAGAATTTAACAGGAGGGCGAGTGTGGCAGTAAGTTCGAGTTCCAAGAGGTAATTCTTGCTAACTCGGTTGATTCAGTCAGTGGGTTGGCACCAGGGGATATTCAGAAAGTGGGGGATAATTGGTACGATGCTATTGAAGTACATTTGTGAATAAATACGAGGAGAGTATTCTGGGTCCATACATGCGGTACAAAATAAATAGGAAGGAGATGTCCATATGGCTCGCACAGCCAAATATCAGGAATCAGGGGTCGTTTCCATGATTTAGAGCTCGCCCACATGCTCGTAGTAAGGCACAGATTAAGTTCTTTCAGCTTGAAATTGAGTTGAACCAGTAAGATCGAGTCGGGGAGCAATGTGGGTATTTGTTCCACATGGGGCGCTTGTGGAATCGTTGGAATAGTTCCATCGAGATGATCTTGACCATATGAGCGTGCTCTGACCCTGAAATCGATTTTGCGTCGGAGGCGAGAGCCAGGAACGGATATTCAAAAGTCGAGGTAAGGCGAAATGATGCGATCATCCGAGATTCCCACGGTTCAACTGGATTGTGAGGCACAGAAATTCCTATCGAGAGGTCAGTACACGAAGAATTAGCAATCAATGGTCGATACACGCCTCAAAATTTGTGAAGGTGGAGCTGATCATTCTGACTTTGCGTACATTCACAATATAGATGTCCTCAGGTAGGCCGGAATCGACTGCACGTATTATCTCAGCTACCAGGCGGATGTCGCAAATTTCTTTTTTTCACGACCGGGCCCGATAGTGCCCGATTACGCCCGAGCCCCTTCGATAGTGCCCGACAATATTTCAGGATGATCTACATCCAACTTATTTCTGGTCTCCATCTTACCATCGGGCACTATAAGGGGGCGTAATGTGTTATCGAAGGGGCTCGGGCGCAATCGGGCACTATCGGGCCCGGTCGTGAAAAAAAGAAATTTGCGACATGAGTGGTCTCCCTCTTGAACTGAATCCGAGTAAACGGGTGATCAGCCTGATCTGTGAGGACCCTGTTTCAGAGCCGGTAGGTATCTATGCGCAGGTTAGTATCCATTTGGTCTCCGGGGCATTTGAATTACCTCAATAGATGATTCTTCGAGGAAAGGTGAAGAATTGGCCATCTTTTCGTCTTGGGGAATCATTCAATACTTGGGCTGGAAAGCGAAGTGTTCTCCTTCGTCATTATAATCTTTCTGACATTCCTTTTCATCCCACCCAGTCAGCGTTCGTTTTATTCCTAGCTACCTTCGCGCGCAAGACAATTCATATCATTCAGGCACTTTTCATATCACAGACTTTCTCCCTCGTCAAGTTACCGAGTTGAGCTCAGTTCTTGTGAGTCTCGTCATTTTGGACAAGTTCTTCTCCCACAACTTGTGTCTTATTGGTTGTTTCGGACAGTATTGAAAAGATTGAATGATCAGTAGATGTAAGTGGTCAATTCTTGACCTTCCTTTAATTTCTGGTTCTATCTTTGGTGCATAGATTCTCAAACGAAGCAGGGTTTGCGAAAATGGCTTCAAATTCACCCGCGCAATTATTCAAACCTGAACAGATGTCTCCTTGTTGAACATGTCTTGCGACGTTGAAGGGACAAATGAATGATCATGTATTGTGAGTGGTCAATTTGCCCCCTTTCGTTTCATTTCCGTCGCTACATTTGTTTGGCCGCTTCACACGCGAAGCAGCTTTTGGGAAAACGGCTTCGACTTGACCCATGAACTCATTTTTTTAGTACCTGGGGTCTTGCTTAAAAGGAGACTTGCTGAACGTATTCCTGTAGTTCCTTGCAATATTTAAATGCGTTCCCGAAGCACCCGTAATCAAAACACAAATCCAGCGCCGGCAAGATGATTAACCTGCTGGCCGAACAACACGCTCAAGCAGTCAAACTGCGGCTGCCCCGACGGCAGCCCCGTCCAGGTCCACTCGTGGTCGAACTACTTCGCGTGCTGTTAGTGACCAAGAAGCGCGAGGATTCGCACCTCTCTCATGTTTGTATCTTACAATTATTTTTCAATGATCAAACGGTGCTAATTTCTCGAAATAATAGTAGCCCTACCTGCGGGTACTACAAGCTCTCCAGTTTCGTACGCGCCGCCTCGAGCATCGAGTTCTAGAGAAGGTTGGTTTCTGTCAAAGTCTTTTACTTTTCCGCTGAGATACAATGCACAGGGACAGGGTCTTCACAGGCCATCCAACCGTCCGGGTCTCGATCAGGTTGGTTTCCGTCCATTGAGTGCTGAGTTACTTGATTGATTGTGAACCTCAGGTGTAGCCCGGGCCGATACTGTACGTATTTTCAATTTTTTGCACATCGCACGAGCAAGAAACTATATTGGCTACAGGGTGGCGATGACTCGGATGAATCTAGGTCTCCGAATCGCGCTCACCATGCTGCAAACCAATTGGCACGTCTCCTCGCACAAGATACAGCTATGGCTAGTCCCGGTCCTCGGAGGCGTAATTTTGTTCCGCTTGCGCATGCGCCAGAATTGTCCGATTCAGACGAGCTCCCGGTAGTTATCCGATCCCGTCGACGTGCTCTGCCGGTTCCAGACGAGGACGCTGAAAATCCGGACGAAATTTATTCGCTTAACGACACTGGCAGTGATTCCGACGAAGACGGTAGCCCTAGTCCGTCGCGATCAGCTGCGCAACCGGCTCCTCAACGGGTTACGCAACCACCTTCTCGACAGGCTATGCGGGGAAGGCAGCAAGCCCCAGTTCCGAGTCGTCAGCGCCGTAGGTTTTTGTGTTGCACCATCATTGCATCTGGACTGATGATTTCAGGCGCAGCAGGGAGCCGCACTCAACGGGCTGCTGCTGCTACCCACTCCCAGGGTACAGACACGCCCCCACTACAGCAGGAGATGGTCATTCGTACCTCTAAAGACAACGAGGGATTTGTGTGGATGAATGAAGAGAGTCTTACGGCGCTCGCACTCAAGAAGGACAGATCTGCTGATTGTAAATATTTCTACGCTCAGCGCGAGGAAGTATGCGGTCAACCCCTCCCAGTACTCTTCAAACTCACGCGCTGTCAATTTTTGCCCGTGTCGAGCTGCCAAGTAGTTTTGTATGCACAGATTCCTGGGAAAGCATGTTAGCATACTATACAGCGACAAGGAGGGAACATCGTAAAGACCTCGCGGAGTTGGCCTGGTTTGCTTTGAGAAGAGCGTCCGGGTTTTTCGTCCGCTTCGCTGCCTTCTCCGTGTTGGATGCGTCTGAGGGTGTCGCCGAGGAAGATCCGCCGGCACCTGCAAAGCTTGTGAATATAGTGACTTAAGAGGTGTCGCGTACCTTGGGAGTTCTGTGCGTTCTCGGGTATTTGTGTCGCTGCAGCCGTCGCTGGTGCTGCAGTGGTTGCGAGCGCTGCTAACGAGTCTAATTTGAGCTTGATGCTGGAATGCGAGACGGCCGAGGAGGGCCACTGAAATGAATCAGAACCTTTCGCAATGTAACGAGATGCAAGGCTCACAAACCAAACAGATTTGCGCTCTGGGGATCAAAGAATGGATTGTTAGTAGCTGCTTGCATGGGCTGCAGGGCACATACTTTGAATGCAGGTTTCGGCGCCGGCTTGGCCACTAATGTTGTTTCAACGGGGCGCGGCGTATTGGTTGTATCGGTCAAGGGAGTATCTGATGCGGGCGGTGCTAGGCCTCCGGAAGGCGAATTCGGCAGAGGCTCCAGAGAGGGTGGCTGTTCATGAAGAAATAATTGGCATCGATGATGGTACAGGGTTAGGTGCCGATGGGGCAACGGACGGGGTGCTAGTGGATAAGGAGACGGTGGAGGAGGGATTGGAGATCGCAGAACCAGCCGTGGGGGTTGCTGAGTCGACATCAGGAGTTGGACACTGGAATCTTCAGCCTTCAGGTCTCTTTTGCGCTTTTTACCCTTTCCCGACGACTGGGACTCCCGCCCTTCTCCCTTGAGGACATGGCCGCCACCTTGAACCCAGTTCCGTTTCCATGAGGGGTAGACTAGTGTCATGATTGCGTTTAGCTTCCAGTTGTGGCGACAGAGTCGGAGGTCGGGATACGCTGTATACATCTCGGTACGTACGTACTTGACGACTTCCAGGTCGGCGTCGGTCCATTGAAAGGGGGCACGCTGTTTATTACCGACAAGGTTGAGAGCCATTCGCAGGTGCGCCGCTAATGCCCTGGATTTCTTCTTGTCGAGAGGGATGCCGTCTTTGTTTTCGACCCATGGATAACCTTTGTACGTTCGAGAGCCAGTTTTCTCGTCATCATCACCGTCTTCAGGATCGATAGTCGACATGTCGGAAGAGGCGGCATCGTAGTCTTCCTGGGTCTACCATTTTACTTGAGGAAAGTCGGCAGTGTCGTGCAGCTTGAGTGTCGAGGCGTTGGAAGGTAGAGACGACGTCGCCAGTCCGGAGCTGTCTTCCCCAGTGCGTAGTGACGGTATCTGATCGAGGAGCTTCTGATAATTATCGCTGAGAGCAGCAGTTACAGTGGCTGCAGAAAACAATGCAACAAGGTGTTTCGAGTCATTGACGTGGTCTCAATTCCCAGCGTCTATTGCAAGAAGCACGCGAAAAAGCGCGTTCAAAGCGTGGATACGACCGGCAGGCAACTCGACGCGACTTGACGCGTCTTTTCGATAACAGCTTTAAAAAACCTCCTTATGACTGGCAACTCGACGTCGCCGAGGCTTTGATTCTTGGCTTGGACTCCGTTGTCATTGCGGGAACGGGTGCCGGGAAGACTATCCCGTTGATGCTTCCACTTTCGCTGCACCGGGACAAATTTGTCCTAATTATCTCGCCGCTCAAAGTTTTAAGCATTCCACCTGCAGATGGGTCTGATATCAGTTTCCAACAGTTTGGGAGCTCCAGTAAGCTTTTGAGTACTAGACTTGAGAAAAATTTCAAGACCCTCCGGGAGACATTTAAAAGACTCAGCACAAAAAATGGCTCCACTGACCAGGGGTTGTTCGCCTTTTTCAAAATTCTTTGGGCTTTGTGCCAGCCGGTACCGGGCAAATTCCAGTTTTTTAGGAATATTGAAAGCTTCAGACAGACAAATGCTAAGACCTTTTTTTACATGTTATAGAGGATATCCAGGGGTGCATGTGTGTCGCAAAATCCTGTGCAAGTATCACGTGGTCGTGAAGCAATGATCAAATTACCGGTTACTTTTTGCGACACCGAGTAGGTTTCCAACACAACGCTACGGAAATCAGCGGCAGGACTTGGGACGGAGCAGCCTGAGGACTCTCGCTGTAGGCAAAACCAAGGCAAAACGTAGTACAGCCACTCGGACGCGTTCGGCAAGCGGCCGATGACACAATCAGTGTTCGCCCTAAGGGATAAGGC
The DNA here is from genome assembly GCA_037176885.1 of Favolaschia claudopus. Lineage (NCBI taxonomy): Eukaryota > Fungi > Basidiomycota > Agaricomycetes > Agaricales > Mycenaceae > Favolaschia > Favolaschia claudopus. The sequence goes on from JAWWNJ010000213.1 coordinate 212,555, forward strand.
CTTATTAAGGTTAAGGCTTATTAAGGCCTTAACATAAGCCTTAAGCACTGGCCGCTCAGGTATCCAGGGCTTAAGAGCCCTTAAGGGTGATGCCGAGCTTCATGCCGACAACCCGGGTATCTCCGGCGCCTGCCAACCAAGCCGTCCGATCATTTCGTGGCTGTCGGCCTGGGGCATCCTCCTTGAACTTGAAGCTTCGGGAACAAGGTCGATGCCATGTCGGCGCCGCCCGTAATATACCAGATAATTAATTGACCTAATAATTGATGGGAGTATCATCAAACCTCCACGACTGCTCAAGAATTTGATAAAATCCAAAGTAACTGATCTTGACCTGAAGGTTAAAGTCCTTTTTGTGCAAATAGCTCCGATATACATGCTCCACTGAAAAATTTACGCCTGTTCGAGGGTGGGAACTACCTACCTAAAAAAGAAATTAAGCCTTCAAGGTCTTAAGGGTTATTAAGGAATAAGGCTCAATAAGCCTTAAGGGTCGGCCAGACCTGAATTTAAGGCTTAAGGGCGAACACTGGACACAATAGACCACGTACATTGATATACTGTGACTGTGACATCAATCCAATCCTCTCGGCTTCTTTGCCCGGTCATTTTCGTTTCTGAATGCTGGCAATTGATGGACTTGATGGCCTGGAAGGCCGCCTGATCATTATCAGCTAGCCGCGTTTTCGTTTTCGATTTTCGTTCATACCGATTGAGCCGTGATAGACTGCTATCCCGAGTGATGCGAAACTTAGTTTCCTGATCCTTGGCTGTATCCGGCTGATCCATGGTGATGGAGCCATGTGGTGTGCTCTGATTGACCCACCAATTCCTCTATGTCGACTACTTTCTGACTTGAGGTCTCGGATGTAGGCGGCAGGAGAGATCGGTCACCGGTCTAGATTTGTCTTCACACGAGAGGGCGTTCACAGAGATTTGTCTTCATGATCACACGAGAGATCGGTCACCGGTCTAGATCAGAAGCTTCCCACGACTGATCCTCTGGCCAAAACACTTCGATTAGGTAGTAGAGTAAACCCCCTAGAGGGATATTCCATCCGCTCAAAACTCACAGAAAATATATTTTTCTTGAGGCGGACTTGAGACATCAGTGATGCAATCAATCAATCAGTCACGTGTACTTACGGAACACTCCCTATTTAGGTCATGTCAAGCAAGAACAATATTTTTGAATGTCCTTCTAGTAGCCTATAGTGTGTCTGCTACATACTTGAAGGCTGAAAAAGCTTGACAAAGGGGCCTTGACCTCCACCCAACGCTGAAAGACAATATATATTTTGAAAAAAATTCTCTCCGGCGATTTGAGACATCATTGATCGCATCGATGATGGGACCTATTTGGTGGTGTTTTAGCGATGCGCACCATAGTTGACCTGCCCTCTTCATCAAATTGACGCAAGCAAGTCCGGGGTGGAGACAAGATAAGATAGAGAGCGTGGGATCCCGGCACCTTACTTAAGCACGTTATGTAATGCTTCACACGGCCAAATGTCCCAGGTGCGCAAAAAAATTCATGGTCTTTCCGGCCTGCAGAGGGGCTGACCTACAGACTCAGAAGCCATTCTCGCTGTTTCGGCTCTGAAATTTTGGTTTTCGCTTTGAAAAGCATCTTCCAAACTGCAAGGGAGGTCCTGTCACCAATCGCGCCCAACAGGTTGACAGGTACCCACCCTCAAGCGAGCTACCGAAGCGTGCCGAGATGACTATCCTGTGGCTGTGCTGGCCAAATTTTCCTCCGAGATTTTTGAAAAGTGTTCCGTTTGGTGAGAAAACCACATAGAAACACTGAGAAAAAAAAGTGGTCTCAATTTTTTATGGATCATATAGCAAGAGACCAAGGGACATTTTGCCAAGTCTGCTCAATAGGAACCCTTCATTGAACCTCTATCTAAGACTTGTATTGGGCAAAATTCCCAATCTGGACCTTGGCATCGTGCTATAAGCCCTCAACGTCGAGCGTGACAATGTCACAGTGTGATGCTGACATAAGGGTGCGGGGATCCCACGCTCTCTATCTTAAGTATCTAGCTGTATGCATGCAACACGTGGTCTGCTTACTAATTTGCGATTTTTGCCATGATCGAAAAAAAGAAAAACATCCTCAATTTCACTCATATTTGTCCCAACCTTTGTTCGGGCTCACAGACTCCCTCAACCCGTCGAAACACCGTGTTGCATTTTAACAAAACCTCTCCTTCATGACAAGCACTCTAAATTCTGTCTTTTCATCGGACTATGGCCTCGAGTGGGGTTGTCAGGATATGAATTATTGAGGACTCAAAAAGAACTTAAGTTAGCTGGAGTCTTGATGTACGTGATGGTAACGGCATCAGCTGTGAGCGCTGAGACGTCAGCATACTATTGTGCTCAATGGGTATGAATTCTCCCAATGGGTCCGAATTCACGGTTTCCTGCTCCCCCTCTTTACTTTTTGCCCCCGAAAATTTCCGGCATGTATTCTACTAGTATCAATGCATACATCTACCAAAAACCTTGAGAATCTGCGAGGAGGAAGGTATTAAAAAACGGTTACCGGGACGTCAAAGTCATGTTCTGACTTCCCTCTTCACCGTTTAAACCCGGGAAACTTGGGGAGAGCTCATACTTCCCCATTCATTACCTTGCTTGACAAGGTCTCTCCAACCTCATAATTAGCTAAGCAGCACATCGGATGCAACCCATTGATGCCCGTTTTCTCCCGAAGCACAGCTTTTCAAAGGCTCCCAAACATTGATGCCATCGACACTCGAACTTCCAACGAATTTCCACCCAACCATCGCATCACCGTCAAAGTGGAGGGAATATTTCCACCTAACATAGCATTATCTTGCACTAGCACTGCTACATCCGCGTCTACAGTCTGTACTCTGTAATATGATTTGTATGCCAGTTCTGGCCTACAGTAGGGCGACCTTGCGCAAATCACGGACGCGGATGCTTTTGAGGCCGAACTGTTCAACTAATTTTGCTGCAAATTCGAATTCAGACTGTCTTCTTAGACTCTTCTACAGTTCTACTGATCCTGCAATCAGAGAAGTACAAAAATTTGGGAACAGGGCAAGGAACAGGGCGGAAGAAGTTGATGTAAAATTCTCGGTATGGTTACTTATGAATACGGCAAAGTATACCTCCCTGCTCTAAACATTCAATCCTATACTTGAAAAGAGGGCCAGGCCATCAGTCGCGTGACTTTTGACAGAAAATCACGGGGTTTTGTCTTTTTTTTGTATCAGCATTTTTATACCGCAACAAGTAAACTAACTACTAAGACGCGGTGCTGTACTATAGTAAACTACAATACAGCAAATGAAATGGTGGGTGGCGTGAAAAATTCGACCGGTGTTGGTAGAGTATAGTCGTGGAGTTTGTGGGTAGTGTCTAAGTCAGACGTAAAACGGCGGAGGTAAAAGAAGCAAGAGGGAGTGTAATGTTAGTATGGTACCCTCACCGCAAGCCCTTTCTAGGTTCGTACACCGACACGCGGCAGTGCGATCCATAAAGGAATACCCCCTCCCAAAGGAACCGACGTGCGTGGTCAGCGTTGAGAAGCCATTGGAGCCATTGAATGGCTAACGATTTCCGGATTAGGGAACTTTGATGGCTCAAAAATTGTTGGCAAATTACACAAGAGGTGCCAGGAATGAAGTTTGGATGCTGAGACTAGGGTTAGCCTTTGTCAATGCGCCTGGACTTTGACTTTTGTGTAGCCATTAGCCATCCAATGGCTGCATCGCAAACTCGCTAATACCGGTTTTCTCATCACCAAATTTTGGCAGCGTTGCCAACCACCACGTCGAGTGACCCAAGATTGACCTGTTTTCCTTGTTCTTGCGCATTATTCTGCCTTCTGATGACACCCTACCTGGTCTCTCAGTACTGCAGGACAATTTTTGATAGTTTTTGGCATAAAACTTTGAACTCACTCTCTTGCCTCAGCTGTCGGTTTACAGTTATTTAACCTAGTTCAACTGCTCGCGTGTGCTCAGAGCACTCTCGTGGACCACTCTAAAATGTTACAAAGTCTCAACTTAGGTTCATCTCTAGTTGTCCATGGCTTTCTCTGACCCGAAACCATCATTGTCGGCCTAACCCTCAACGCCCAGGGAGGGCCCAGCTCACGCTCACACCCCCTTGTCCTCACGAACCACCCCTACGCCCTTGAGCTTTGGGTCACCTGTGTGGTGGGAGAGGGGAAACCCTATCCGCCGGTCGGTGCCAAGAGTCTGATGTTGACTGCACGAGGTATTCTGGCAAGCAAATTTGAGCGTAAGTTTTGGCCATGGGCCTCTACGAACCTCTACGGAGTGCCACAAAGCATTTGCTGCTGGTCCTGGGACCAGCAAGGTACGGATTCTCCTTGAGATGAATGGATGCACTTGTAGTATATGCTGTACTTCATTTTGTGTCATGTACCGGTGATATTGTGACCCTAATAACCTTTTCAAGAGTCGAGTCGTCAGGACCTCCATGCCCGCAAGTTGGACAATTTGGATGAAACATCGATAGATTGAAGCTCCACATTGGTTCTGAACTGGAACTTGCAGATGGTGCAGCGAAGACTAGCGTACGTGCGCATATATACTGTGCTGTTGAGTTTTAATGGCGCAAGAAATTAATGGCGCACCAAGCACCCACTTCGTTGAGAGCTGTGTCGTCTTTGAATCCAACGTCGCATATTGTACAAGTAGAACGAAAGCATCAGTTGATATAGTGGTCCTCCAGATTCTCTATATATACTTGTACCCCGCAGGAGCACCTCTTCTTGGGGTGCGCGGTGTTGTAGTGCTGATATGAATGATAAATTTTTGTCAAAATACACAAGAAGAAGAAGAAAACCTCCACTGCAGCATTGTTGTTGTAAAATCCTTTTAGGCACTTTGAACACTTGGGATGGATCGCCTCAGCCTTTCCTCGATAATGATCTTGAAGAGCCGAAAGGCATTTTGTGCAAAACGGCACTGTACATATGTCTGTGGTCAAGTTGGACACAAACTCAGACTGATTTGATGAAGTCAGAACACGTTCGGACGTTGTTTCGGACGACCCAAGCTTCTTGAGAGTTACTCCGGGAGCAAGTTTGGGCTTGGGGTTAACGTTGGGCTTCGGAGATAAGTTTGATCTGTTACGAACAGCTGTTTGACAGCGGCAAAAAGCGTGGCAACATGTCTGCTTGTTGTTGGCACAACATGGCTGCTCGTCGGCACCAACGACGAGCTCACCAATTGAAGCCATCAGTACGATGTACACCGTCCCTCTTTGATAAAACGAGCCATCTCGCAAAGATTGAATATTTCTGTAAATATCTCGCTCCTAGGTGCGCTTCTGATGCAGGCGCAATGAGGGCGGGAATGAGGGGCGGGACGGCGGGGATACCGCCAAACCGAGGGAATCCACCGCTGTCACCAACACGAGTGATGAATGGTGACTGATGGTCATTTGATGTCACTCAATCAGACTTATCTCCGAAATCCAAGCCCAAACCCAAACCGGTCCGAGTTTCGCCCCAGTTCGAGGTCACATGACACTGACAGCTGGATAGAGGAAAGGCCCGCACAGTGCTTACAGCTGTGCTTACAAAGCACCCAGTCATTTTGTAAGCATCTGCATTTTGGAGCCTTATACCGATGAATGGGGAAGCTTGCTTCCCCATAAAAAGAGCACAAAGAACACACAGTTGCAAGTAGATTGTGCAAGGATTTCACCTGGATATTGAGCCCTCTAAGAAAAAATCAGACTGGGAGGTGAGCCTTAATTAACTTGCCCTTAATATTAAGGGGATCTTACTGTAAGACTTAAGGGCTTAGTTTCTATGGGACACGGCCCAATAAGGGAAATGGCAGCGCCAGCGTGTCCCGGGACACGCTGGCTGTGTGCGGGCTCGGGGTGGGGTGGCCCCGGGGCACCGAATGCTTTTGAATGCTTTTGAAAGGCCATTGAACACGCCCCTTAACGCGTTATTAAACTTTACGTACATTTCGCGTAATTTGAATGAGACCATTGACGCGCCATCACAAGCGGCAGAGGCGGGAGGGAATAGCAAAGAAGTTTCGCGGAAATATCGTAAGTACGCGGCACACGTGTGAGAACATTTACGCCCGATGCAGTTGGGCGGCGGCCTGCTCTGCGTGTCCCATGACGGGCCGGGATCCAGTTTTGCCTGGGACACGCTGTGGGAGAGGCGCCCAGCCAATTTGCGCGTGTCCCATGGAAATCCAAGGCCACATTTTCTTGTGGGACACGCCGAGATCTCCGAAAGACAAGACGTGAGAGGCCCATGCTGATTGTCGCCGCTTGAGTGACGAGAGGTGACGAGAGAAGCGCGCAACAATCTTATTTGTCAAAAAGCGGCGCATCAATGTGCGGGAAACACTGTCGCCGAGTCCTAGTACAATACATGTTGTTTAACGGCGTTGTTTGGTGCAGTATAGATTGAGAACGAAAGGAATCATTCGTGTTCGGACCGCGGAGCTTCGGGAACCGTTGGACAGCCATTGACATAACGTCAACGGCTATGTCCGGTGCGTGTCCCAGCTCATTCTAAGTGTCGCTTAGCTTCAGATTTGACCCTTAATAACCCCTTAACATGCATTATTTTTCAACATTTATCAAACTGTAGACAAAGCCTACATCTCGAAACAAGGAAACTGTGCATCATGATCGCTTAGCTCTCGCCTGCCGGACTTGCTCCGGGAAACAGCCTCCGCCCATGCACGATAGCCTTGTTCTTTCTCATCCATCCAACCAGGATCAGTAGGGTCGGCTGGTAGTGACCAGCCAAACACTGTGGCCTCGAGGGCGCCAATTCTTCCGGTTAGTTCTCTAATGACCTCCAGCAGACCATCTACTTGAAAGTCAATGTCTGGCCTCCCTTTTTTTTTTTAACCGAATTCAAAGCTCACCGGCTTGCTGCCGAGACCTTGACCGGGAGGCCCTTATCATTGCGGTACTTGGTCGTTCACAGGGGTGGCGATGTTTCCTTGAGAGCCAGTCTCAACTGACGCAGTTACGATGATGAAGATCCACCCACCGGCATTGTTCACAAGTGGCTCCTAAATCACACCTTGTTTTGCGATCTTTGCATCGTAAGCAGGCCTTCTAGGTCGTTGGTCCTTTTCATGGCAACCAGCTTAATGACATACCCTGTTTGGCGATAACGACCCCGTTAGTTTTGGCATTTATCCCAGAGAGATAGATTATAATGAGACATTGGGACGTTAACATTATTTAATGTGTACCGGGCCCGACGCCGTTAATGCATATGATACATCCCGCTCATCTGCCTTCATTGACTCTTGGTTGACGAATCGACATTGAATGGACAAATCATTCATTGTCTTGAACCCATTGGCTACCAGCTCCCCCGTCAGCCTAGCGTTACGGCTGGTTCTGAATTGACGGTAAAACAGCTCTCAAATAGAGCTTATTTGCAACCGCTGAGAAGCAGATTTCCAAGTATAAAGCTAAGCGAGAATTGTGACAGCTATCGAAGTCACGTCACCTAGCGTGGGAATCCTTAGCCTTTCTTCTCTTTGGATTCTCCCTCGCTAGACCCTCGAGACATCTCGGGTCCTAAAGGTTGCCCTTACACTTACACCAGTTCTCTCTTGATCCCTGTGTGCCGGAACTCGACTCCCCCTCGCTTCCGTCACACCGAGCTTCCCGCCAAATCACGCGCGTTGGTTTTTCCAGCAGCGGAAACTTGCTTCTCGAGATTGACCCCAAGTATGAAAATGAGTAGTTGTTTCATGACGAAAATTCATGATGTTTTGTCATGAATCCATATTGTCACAAAAGCAGATTTCTGAGCATCATGAAAGCCGTCTTGAAATTCATAACGTCGCTCATGACAAGTCATCATGAAACCTGAATTTCATAACAATCTGCATGAATTTCATGATGAATACTTTGCACAGTGAGTGGACTTAGCAGCAAAAAATTGGGCTCATGGCTTATGTCTGTTGTCGGCAGCAAAAATAATATATCAAGTTTATCAAGTTGAAAGAGAGGGGAGAAAGGGGGGAAAAGAGGGAGACTATTGTATATATCTGAAGCCTGTTCCATTGATTTTCCGTGCCAAATTTTGTCTCTCAGAGGCTCTAGAAAATCGACGCGAAAAGATATCAAGTTATTCTGTTGGCAGGCCGATCTGAGAAATCAAGACTATCTTCCGAAAAGACATAAGCCCCAGCCAATCAATTTCAAGAAGCACTGATCATCGGTTCGGCATCGTTCGGGTTAGCGTCACTTCGCTGTGTTGGTCTCTTCCTCATACAAAAACTGCAATGACCCTCCTGAGGGTCAGCAAATGTATTAAACTTCCATTATCAGTGCTCGGTGTGCCTCAAATGCGGTTTCCGCTACAAATATGAAGAATAAAAATCATTTGCACTTAGTATAAGGCATTTTGATTTAAATTAGTATTTACATAATTTAAAAAATATAATAATTTGGGATGAAGTAAAGACGCAAGTCTTGCTTGTGTGGAGCGCTCGGAGCGAATATCCATAGGACCGGATGAATGCTGGCGAGAACCCGGAGACTCCGCCGCTGCATTTAGGGCCGTAAGCAGTGTTTCTGGGACCCGAGATCGAAGTTGAGATACAGAACTGGAGGCGAGCTTTAACTTGCTGGGAGCAGTACGCCGTAAAGAAGGTCTTCGTCGCGCAGGTATGAAGCAGTCAGTCATTGACCTTGGGCCCAGAGATTACAAAAAGCGAATGTGACTGATGCTTGAAGCAGACGTGATGCGCCGTGCAGAGCTTGATTTTACTTTAAGTACATATGGAATGGACCTTAGTGAATTTGTATAAATTGTATTTGAGGATTAATGATAGGATTGTCAAAGGATTGTTCAGTACTAAATCATGGTCTCAAGAACACGGAATTCACGCAAGCTCCCCCTTTTCTGTAAGCCGGGCACCGGCATTACAAACATACTTATTTTACTCGACGTCGTCAATGACCCGTGGAAGATCAGCCCAGTCAAAAGTAGGTTGGATAGATTGAAACGGTTTGAAATGCAATATCGAAAATGACAAACGACGGGAATTATCATCGTTCGTTGACCGTACAATTTCGTTCAAATTGACAGAAGGGGTGACGCGTGACGTAAGGGAATCTCAATCAATCACATGAGGGAAAAATCGGTCATTTCGAGGGCTTTCCAGATGACAAACTTTCATGGTGGACATTGTGACCCTAATAACTCGTGTGACAGTCACCCAAATTTCTTGATATTGCATAAATGGCTTCCTTTTGAAGAGTAGAAGAGATTGTATGGAGCAGATTTATTATTTATTCCCCATTGACTTTCGTGATTTTGACCACAAATTTGGCCATCCTAAAGCAGAAATTAATCCGAAATGGCGCTGCCGGGGGCAATGTGATGGCCCATCAATACCCAATATGCCCCCAAAGAGTAGTGATTTGAGTATTGGGTCCAAAACAAACTTATACTGATACTTAAGAGCTACTGGAGATCTCAAAGGCTCTCCCAAGGTTTACCTCAAGGGTACTTCCCCCCCTTGAAAACCTGTTTCTCCGGCAAAAAATTGGCCATTTCCCATCAAAAACTTCCCACGGTCTAAAATTTCCCACTCTTGGGTATTTCGAGTTGATCTGGCCAGGTTTCAGGTCAAAATTCCAAAAATTCCCGTATGACATGAAGTCACGTCCCCCACCATATACTGACTAATTCCCACAAGGCCGGGTCAACCGGCAATAGTCCCTGGCCCGATGCTTCGTCAGAAATGCTTGTGACGGTGATCAGGAACGGCTGGATCCGAATTACCTCAGAAAAGGAAAGGAAATGATTTGAAGTTTAGTGAGGAAAGATCAAAGTCACAGTCCGAAACCAAAACCAAGAGTTCCTAAGTGACAAAGAAGTTGCTACCAGACAAAGTTGCCGCCAGATTCAGTTGTAGCCAGACAGATTGTTGCAGTATACAAAAGAAGTAAATATAATATAGCCCTATCACAGTGCCCCCCAGTGTGATGACCATAAATACGTTGTAGGGGGTTAGCAGCCCTTCACGGTTGGTGCCTGCCATGAAGCAGAAATTGAGTATGCTCATCCCATGATAGCATCACAATGGCCCCCCAAATTCTGCATCACTAGGATGAAGAGATTCCCACCAAGGAGAAAAAAGAAAAAAAAGTTGGCCAGCTTTATTGGAGAATGCGGCAGGATGCTCCGCATCAATGGCTGCCGCAATGGCATGCTGCCTATCCCCAGCTGGCAGCCAGGGCAGACTAGCAGAGCTACACAAGGAAGTTGTTCCTCTGTAGACTCTGGACTGCACCTGCAGCGCGCCCTGGCTAAATTCCAGATCTGTGTTCCACCGAGATCCTTGGGCCAGTCTCTGTTGCTCTCGTCTGGCAAGAGGTATGGGCTATGGTGCATCCCACACGCTAGGCTCTGCTAATGTTCTGCCTGCTGCGAGTCACAGACTCGGGGTATGCACATTGGGAGGGATAGCAGAGCTACGGAGGCCTCGCCTCTAATGCATAGACTCTGCAGTATCGCCCTAGCACTGCTCCAGGTCTTCTCTCCAGGCAGCACCCTGTAGCTGTTTAGGCCAGCCCGTATTGCTTCTGTCTGACCTGCAGGGTATGTCGAGTGCATCCCTGGCGCTATAGAGCTAATACTCCAGCAGCCTCTGAGTCTACGCTATGCATAGACTCAGGGTATGCACTCCCTATACATCCCCTACAGCCCCCCACTTTTTCTTCGTGCAGTCCATGCGAAGACGCTGAGCAGGATCTGCACGACGAAAAATTATTCCTCCATATTCGTAGGTTTTGCGGAAGAAAAAAAAAGTCGGAAGGAAAAATGGGTGCTGTTGCGAAGCAGGTGAATGTAGAGGCCAGAAGTTGAGTCCAGGGGAAAGAGAAGACGGAACGGATGGTGATGTGTCAGGCCAAATGAGGAAGGGATAGAGAAATTGGTTTGAGATGCAGAAGTATGATGGGCAGGAAAACCACAGGCAAGTCGAAGGGGCGAAGGCGAGGCTGAATATGATTGGAGTGTCGTGGCGCAGGCGAATGAAGTGCGTTGAGAAGCATATGACATCGAGATTGAGGCCGCCGGTAGGTAAGTAAGTACGTAGATAGGAGACGGCATAAAGGAGACAGCGGACACAAGATGTAGCGACTAGTGCACAGGCTCGTGTCAGATAGTGTTGCGTCTGCAGCTTCTGCTTGGGGCAGGATGAAGCTGCAGATACGGATCCTTGATTTTGCCTCCGTCAAAAGTCAAGAAAACAACGAGGCATAGACCAGCAGCGGATCGACCGCGCTCGGTGTGAAGAGAAGGACTTGAATCTCGCAAGTCCTCTCAGAAATGTCGTGGAAGCATGGTTTCCTCGTATGAAGCTAACCCTGTCCAGAATGCGCTGCATCTGGAGTTGACGCTTCGGTGACGCATGAGCGAGTATGCACCAAGGTGGAAGGCATAGGAATAAATGGTAGCACGTAAACATGCAGGTACAGGACAGACAGCAGGGGCAGCTAATGGCGAGACTGATCGGCACGTCCCACGCAGCGTTCCACAGCCGGTATCAAGAGGGAATATGGAAAGCGAAATGACCAGCGCGGCAAGTTGACACGAATGGCCCAAGACAGCCCGTGGCGACGTGCTGCTAGCGCCAGGTGTGGGACAGGATGTGAGAAGCAGGGCAGCGTTCAAGAACGCGCCCGCGACTCGGGCGGTGGGATTGGGTAGGAGTGGCGAGGAGGTCGGTCACAAGAGTGTAGGGGGCAGACAGTCGCCAGATGTGCATTGGAGCCGCTGTGGAAGTGGTATCGACTTCATTGTGATGTTGCTTCGGATCCCATCTCGGCCCCCCAGCGACAGCGCAATGAAGCATAGAAATCTTGAAGGAAGGAAAAGAAAAAATTTGATCAGAAATCCCAGCCTTGTTAGTGTTTAAAACACGCTCAAAGCTGAATATCGATGACCAGAAGCATCGGGAGACAACGCAAAGCTGTCGCACTTGAACGAAGCAAAAGTAGAAATGAAGAGACGGGAGTTGGATGGCTGTATGACGGGGTACTTAGTAGGAGCAGCTAAGTGCACGACGTATTGACATGTCCTACACCTATGTCGAGAGAACGTGCACGGGAAGACAACGATCCCTCAGCACATGAAGCTAGTCGAGGAAGTAGCGCGAACGAAGACTCGGAGTAGATGCAAGTCTTATCTCACCAGAGACTCTAATTTTCAAAGCTCAGCTTTTACTGCAGAGCTCACAGTTCTCTCCCTTATGCCTTTACCACTAGTTTTATCTTGGTTTCAATTTGATACAGTTCATCTCTGGAGTGTTACCAATACTTACACCTAAGAAAGGATCAATAAACTGATGATAAGGAGACAATTATTTTGATCTTCCTGCCAGAGAGACACCGTCGGGAAATTCTACAATGCCCAATCTTGAAGAAGCTTCGAGATATTGTGCTGTTCAAGTCTTGGATTTTGAATATTACTGGGGACTTTTCAGGATGAGTTTGGGTTGAGTGAGAGTGCATCAAATACAATCTCAGCATTGACCACTCGAAGGCAACGCTAGCAATATTGACGCAAAGAATCTCCGAAGAGACAAAAGTTAGGCAGAAAATGATGCAATCATCACGTGATGGCGTCCTGCCGTCATTGGCTGATGCGGGCAACACACTCCTCGGGCCGTTGAATAAACCTTTTATGGGCTGCCGCTATTCGTTCCCAGCACGAGACGGACGGCAATTTCCGCAAAATTTATTCGAAAATGGCAATTTCTCACCATTATCGAGTGCGGAGGAGTGGAGGTAAAATTTAATCCTGAGCCCCATCCCACCTCGTTTTCACGAGGTTACCAAGGCTAACCATCATAGAGTAATCTACCTGCGTGACCCCGGAACTGGGGGGCGTGACCCCGGAACTGGGGGGAGAGTGAGTTGGGAGTTCTCTCTTTTTCTCTCTTTCCTCTTTCCTTTTTGGGATTTTATTATTTTCAGCCCCTGTGGCCCACAAATCTTTTTGCCCTGAATGGTGGCGCTAGGGAGCGCCCTCGGAGCAGGTGGTGGTACCGGATCAAGAGGCATCACTGCTCCATGGCCTTGACAGGAGCAATTGCTATGGCTCCTGCGGGCTCCTGCACCATTTATTTCTCGACCTTATCAACGTAGAGCATGTTGTCACGATTGAATAACAATCTTATCGTGACAACGCCGTAGATGATCGGTATTGACAAACATTGATTATCATTGAATCATCACAGTTCGTGTGATGATGCGTCATTCTCCATATGGTTTCCTTCTTATATGTACATTGAAAAGGCTGTATGGGTGCGATGACTGTGATTGATTGTTCACACGGTCTGTGGCAGTATCAATAGCGTAGTACAGTCGCCTCTGTCATAACGCATCATTGTCAAACCCCATACTCTGCACTAACCCATACATTTTGGCATCCATCAAGGCTAAAATTACACACCTCTGCGATACCCCATAACCCATACTCTTTCGAGCAGAAAACCCATAACTTTTGCCCAATTTTTAGCGCTTTGAGGCCGTTTGAAGCAGCCTTTAGCCCGGGTTTGGAAGGGATGCGGCTAGATGATTGAATCAAAGTCAGTCTGACGTGCTTTGACACCAAATCTAGCCATTTCTTGGCTAGAAATGACTTTCTGTTCGGCTCGAATGTTGCCCGGCTTTGCCCGGCCGAAGACTGATGGCATCGATTGCCATTTTGGGCGATGATTCAGCTTTCTCACGGCTGCGACAACCCATACTCTGTGAAAACCCATAGGGTGGGTGGTCCACCGACATCTAAGTATGCGTTATGACAGAGGCGACTGTATATTCTCTTTGTACTTTAGTCCTTTTATTCAGTTCATTTCTCGAAGCTAATACCGCACTCGCCAATCCCTGGTCATCTTACCGTTAAAGGGGCTTTAGGGTCCGCCGACCCACTTTTAAGGCCTATAGGACGGTCGGTCACTGGACGCGAGGCTTTGATTGTGACACCCGCTATCTGGGGCATTTGCGCCTCCAACCACTCCACTTTAGTCTCTTATAAACAGACAATATAAACAAAAATTTCCTCGTGCCTGCGGTTGTTATATATTAGTCTGTCGCTTCCCACGCTGCGTTGACGGGAGGGTCCTCTTATTATGTAATCTCAAATTTCTCGGGTTCACTTGAACCATTTTTGACGCGTCTTTGCGCGTCTTCCGGACACCATCCTTGTAAGACTCATCAATGGAGCATTTTGATAACTTGACGTGAGTCGAGAGCTGTCAAAATGGGTGAGTTCCAGTTTCATACGTTGGCCGGCGGCCAAAGCCGGCCAACCTCACAGTGTCTCGCATTTGGACTACCCACGGAAATCCCAAAGGGTATGACTGTCGGGGAGTGTAAAGAAATAGCTTTTAATGCATCTTACCACCAAAATCTTGGGAAAATGACCAACCATGCAGTAGAAAGCGCCAGGAAGCATCGTGAGAACAAACTGCCAAACTGAATGATTATATAATAAGGCGACCCTCCAGGACCGGCCCCGCGGGAACTTCTAGACTAACTCCACTTCGACTGCCGCTGCCCACACTCGACTCAATGCCCACCCCACGCCGAATGCTCCCTTCTCCCTGTCAAATGTGGCCTGCGCGGCTGCGGCGGACCTCACCGGGCAACTGACTTGTCATGCCCCATCCGCCAAGCCATTCTGCTTCGTATTGCTGCAGAACATGCAGCTGCTGGCCCTCTCTTTATAGTCCCACTGTAAGGGCAACAGCTGCCAGGGCCTGAGGCCCGAGGTACTCAAGAGTCCAACAAGCACTGGGCAGAGGGAGAATCCTTAGTGGGCTAGCTACAACAAGAGGAAGAGTGTCTACTCACCTGGGCAGAGGGAGAATCCTTAGAGAACAGAGTAAGGAGTCTCCATGCCCAGGCGTCACAGTAAAAGTGCGCGTGACGCGTGACTTCTCACGGTGCGTGGGAACTATGTAGTAGCACAGCATCTATGATGTGATATCAATGATCAGATGATCCAACAGTAGCAGGGAGCCAGGGATATGCCCAGAAGAGGGAGGATCACAATACTGGTCCAGAGATCGTAGACCGACGAAGGCCCGAAGATACCCTGTGGTCCGGGGAGCGTGGGAAACCGGAGCCGGAGTCCGGAGGGCCGGAGCTCGGGGGTACCAGAGCTCTCGGAGGGCTAGAAGTCTGACCGGAAGACCAGTAGGGAACCGGGTTGCGCTGAGCACTAGCTGTAGGAGCGCAGGGTCGACAGGAGTCTGTCGAGGAGGGGAACGGGGGGTCGGAAGGAGGAAGGTGTGACAAAGGGGGAAGTCTGGAGGGAGTAGTGTTCCCAAGAAGGCTGGAGTGATGCAAGGAATAGCGGAGCGGGTCGGGGAAGCGGGGTTCCCCTGACACCCACCGGATTATTAAAGATCTCCCCCCTTACTTCTCGCCATATGGGGGATCATGTACGAAACAAACCTGTTGAGATTCTTTCTGGGGGCCCAGGCCAACCAAGTCACTTTCTACTCACAGTATCGAAATTTGACTCTGACAAACAACAAAAGTCCTCGTATCATCGTATCCTCGTACATTATTTAGCGGATTGTTTTTAGTTCTACTTACTATGTGAGGCTTCAAGCGCCACAGATGTTTCTGCACGCGACTTGATTTTGATGCGCGGAATCTGGCTCTTTCTATCCCAATTTTTCTTGCCAGTGACTGCCGGTGTTCTCTGGTCTTGTGGCAACTTCTTTGCATGCTTTGACAACGTTCTCCGACTTCCAGCTGCCTGAAGACTTCTCTCAGCTCTCTCAGCATTCTCAGCAACCTCTATGTACATCAGGATTCACTCAGTCTTTGCCTTCGAATTCAGCACTTTGGATGTCACCTATGGAAGATACCGCCCTCTCTGCACGCTCAAGGGCCTCTAGCACGACCTCTACTCTCAAATCTACGCCTGGAAATTCCCCTGTACTCCTTCAAGTACTTGGTCAGTAACTCAAAGTTGGCGTCCCTGCTTACTTACGATCTCCCAGCATCAATTACTGCGCCCAGCACCGAATATTCTTGCGTTAGCTTCAGGAGAAGGCCTTCTACAGGCTGGTAACCAAGCCTACATCGGCCTCTTGATGGAAAGAAACATATTTGAAGGCCAATTGGCCGAGTCTCGGTGTGTCAATTAACCTCTTTGGTTTGCGCTCTCCAGCTCATACAGTGGCCGCCATTAAAACTGCACCAAGCGGTTCTGGGGCATTCAGTGTGTCTTTTGACGCAAACAAAGTTCTGGACATGGAATACGGGTGAAATGACTTTTTTAGGCAACTTACCCCACGACCATATATAATAATTCGATTGTAATGAATTTTTAAGGGATTTATTAACAGGGCACTTTTCAGTGCTACACCCCACCGAGAAACAGTCTTCATAGGTCAAAAGTACTCGCAAATACGACCTCAGTCATATGTTACTTTACCTAGATTCCTACAGTTTTGGACCCGCAATGGCTGCTTAAAGATGGTCATTTTTTGAATAAATCTGGCATTTTTCGGCCAAAATGGCCATCTTACAGCAACTATTACGGGCTCAAATCGGCAGCAAACTAAGTAAAGTCAGATATGACTGAGATCGTCTTTAGGAGTACTTTCATCCTATGATGCTTATTTTCTTGTAGGGTTCACCGCTGAAAAGTACACTATAAAAAAACACATGAAAAAATTGACTGTGGCTCGATTACCATATATGGTAATTGGGTCGTTCGCTCAAAAATTTTCATTTCACTCAGATTTCATGTCCTGCATATTGTTTGAGCCCAGAGACGATGATGTCGCGCTGCTTGGACCTCAAAATATTATGTATCATAGTAGGATTTCGTAGTATGAATTCTGGGGCAACCAAGTTTGTCTTGCTTCCTGCAGAACCGCAGGTAATAATTTGGCTAGAGCCTCAAAATTTGCGCAAAATTTGCGGCGCAATCCTAGAAGGTGACTCTGGTTGCTGTCTAGGGAGTGTAAGAATGAGCTAACCTAAACTCTGTGACGGCGCCGGTGGGCATTTATTGCTTCTTTTTGTATCATGAAATCTGATGAGCCGCCGCCAGGTTTACGCAGCATCTATACCGTTTCGATACGGAGCAATACCGGAAGTATCAAATCTCTTTTCCGGAATATTGACGCGCTATTGGCGAACCGTAGATATTAACCCTATACATTACTTACTTTCCAGGCTTTGTATAGGCTTAGATGATGATATTCACATTTTTTGGCTCGCTGTGGTACACGACGCCGACCACCATTTGATCGCTGTTGATGGCAGCGTGCGTCGTGTCGCAGATGCACAGTGCCGTTGTTGTGTCTGATTCGATGCTTTCGCATTGCCATGTGAGGACTCAATTTCAACTATTTGAATTTGCGTACTGTTAGTACGCTGGCGTTTGCTTAGATACGACTCTTGGAGTCTGAATTATCTATATTACAATCGAGGGTTGACTCTGGACAAACGTCAATCAAGTGGTTCCGGGAACACCCGAAGGCCCCACCAACGTCATCTGTCCCCAGCCAAACAGCTCACCACAGCTCCGCTGCCGTCTCGCGTCTACCAACCTCCGCTCCACAATGCTGCAGACCAACTCCACACACCCCCGTAGCCTCGCCTATTTTTTTAACGCTTCAGTGTGATCTCTCCGCATCTCTTGGTCAACTCAGAAGACCAACAGAAGACATTAAAGAGCCCGTGAAAATTGTCAACCTCAGCCTCTAACGCAAGCACCTTCCAGACCAGCGCTGGCACCGAGGGCGAGGAGAGCACGAGAGCGTGCCGAGGAAGCTACAAGGATGGATGTCGGTGCGTTATGGCTTTATTGACGGTCAAATCTACTTGGGATCCTCTCTCGCCGCAACCATCGCATCTCTCTGCTTTTTTAATAAGGTACACCACCATTTTATTCAAATGTCAAAATAATGTCCGAGGTCTGATGTCCTCGGAACCATGATTTGCGAGCTCCAACAGCTCTCAATTCCGGAATGTCCTCAGGAGCGTGGCCGGGACAGTCTGTGGACCGTTGGAGGACATCCTATAAGGTTGCCCGAATCTTAAGATATATACTGGAATCAGTTAAGCTCGTCTGATTCAACAAGTACTGTATTTGGAGTAGCTATATCCCCCAATAAGCTCCTTGTGACTTAGTCTTAAATGCACAATGTACCAAGGAAGTTCATGAAGTTCCTCGAGCAGCGCAACCTTTTGAATTGCTGCTGGACTCGATGTCGAGCTCGAGAAAACGATGAAGTCCCCCACATTGCATTATGACGTGGCATCATTGGCTTGACATGATGTTTGTCACTATCTTCAGCTGCCACGTCGCTCTCTTGTCTTCTTCCCTCATCCCCCTCCACCCCTCGTCTTTCACGATACACCAGACGGCGCCGTCTCTCTCCTCAGCCCTTCAAACTTCAAGCCCCTTCAAGTTTGTGGCAGCAAAGCTGACGAACATCTCTCCCGACCTCAGACAAAAGTCGCAAGTCGCAAGTCCAGGCGCAAGACCTCAAAAACTGCACTGCGCAAGGCTTCAAGACTGCAAGACAACTGTAGCAAGCATTCAAGGTCGCAAGCTGAAAATCCTTCAAGAGTGTAACTCATGCAAACCTATCCAAGTCCTTGATGTTGTCCCCCCCAAGCCTCTCTCATCAAGCCGTTTCTCCCCTCTCCCCACCTCTCTTTCTCTCCATCCCCCGGAAAATCACCATTGACTTTCTCTTCCCCCTCTTCTTCGCTCCCTCCTAGAATTACTTGTGTAGCCGCTCAATGTATACTTTTGTCACCAATACCATTTTTTTATTCGTATTTTGATCAAATTTAAGAAGCAATTCAAATATTATTTATGGGAAGCGTCGTCAGCAAACTGGTGCTAATGTTCTGGAGAGCTTCAGCGCAGGATGTCCCCAGGACATCATCGCCGACGGATTGTCTGGGAATCGATGTTTCGGTCTCCAGGGAATGTTTCGGAGATGTCAGCTAACAGCATCTGTCAAAATGTCCTCCGGAGGTCCGGAACAAACGGTGGGGGGGGGGGGGGGGGGGGGGGGGGGGGGGGGGGGGATGTATTATACTCGCGCGGTCCACAGTCTGTCGCGCGGTCCACAGTCTGAACAGCGAGTTTACGGAAGACAAACATGTAGTACTGTGCGGGTGTCTATCCTTACAGAATTCTACAAGATGCCAACCGAGCACAACATCTTTCCAGGGGGTCGATCGCGCAACGCAATCAGGGAACTGGCCGGCCGCTTGTATGGCAGGACCTCTGGTTAAAACCCGTAGGACCTAGGGGGAGTTCTCTCCCCACCAGGTATAAATCCCCAGTGTCCACCAGTAACCCAATGCAATCGAACGTCTTCCCTTTGCCGATGCATGCACACCACCCGCTGACGCGAGCCCAAGGACTTCTGGGTGGTAGGGTGATTTTTTATTTTTATTTGAAACCACCAGAAAACAATAAAATCCAAAAATCGGCACGTTGGCGCACATATGAAGACCAAAGGGAAACCAGGTACAAGCCGGTGGTATGATTGGTGAGTCTATGACGCCGATGAAGATGGAGGTGGGCTGACCAGCAGCATTGGTGTGGCGTCGTAGATTCGAAGAATATTATAGGCCAGTTTAGCAAGGATCGGCGTAACTTCCCTTCTTGCCAGAACAGTGCGGAAAAAATCCATCGCATCGGTAAAGGCACCTTTGAACTCCGGTATGGTTGTATACAATCCTGCCAGAAACTCCTCCCGAATTTGCATGAGCTCTGGATGATCACAAATAAACAGGGCATGGGCTTCATCCTCCACGGCATCGAGACAAAATCTACATTTCCGCCATTCCCTCGGGACGATGGCTTTTTCTCGTTCCTTCCACCTGCGGCGCTCCACGGCGAGACTGTGGCTGGACAGAACAATGCGTGTGAGGGCGAGTCGGTGTGCCGGTGTTTTGACGCGCAGATAGTGCCGAAACTCCAAGGACTTTTTGACCAGTTTCCCGGAATCCTTGTCCATTTCGAGCCTGCCAACGAAGAGATCCTTTGTTCGTGACGAATTTGCAAGTTCGTGATCAATCCAGGCTTCCATGGAATGTTTTACTTGTCTCATGGCCTCCTCCACTGTAGCAACTTCCAAGGGACCAGAAATATCCAGTTTCACCGGCACGTACAGTTTCGAAAGGATGATCCGCAAGTCGTTGATCCAGGAAATCTTACGCTGTCGCGCCAAATTAATAGACTCCTGGAGTGCGTTCCACGCCGGTCTATCTTCATCGAGCTTGAGCCAGTAGCACAAATTTTTGAGCGCCAGATATACACGTCGATAGCGAATTGGCCAGATCCCTGTCTCTGAAAAAAGCACGGCTTTCATTGAACGTGAGCCGATACCAAGCATTCGGCGGAGGAATTTTAATTGAACTTTCTCCAGGAGATTGAGACTCTTCTCCTCCATGTCTAGGCAAACTTCGCATCCAGCGGTGAGATATGGATCCACACGAGCCATGTACAGCGTTCGCAAATCCCAAACAGGCATTGAACCAACAAAACGATGCAGCCCGAGAATTGTGTTGGCGACTTTCGATGCCTTCTTTGCCTTAACAATGTATTGTTCGCGCCACATGAACTTGCATCCCGTTTCAAACCATATACCGAGATACCGTGCTTTTTGATCCTGTTGAATTTGTTTCCCAGCCATGTGGAAGATTGGATTGAACCTCTGGCGACGTCCATAGATTTGGCAAAGAGATTTTGGGATCGAAACCTCGCATCCGTTGAGATCAGCCCAGTTCTGAGAATCGTTGAGGTGAAGCTGGAAGCCTGGCGGTGAGGTGGAGGCCGTCATGACATCGTCCGCGTGCTGAACTTGATTTATCGGCACCCCATTTAATCGAATATCATCAGGATGGATACTCAAAACGAAATCCGCCATGAACAGATTCCAGAGGTGCGGTGATCCCGGATCCCCAGTTAAAATTCCCAGCAGAGATTCAAACTGTGGTCCGTATTGGCCATCCAGACGAACGATGTAGCGGATGCGGTCGTACAGACGTTTCAACCACTCGATCATCGGACCCGAAATACCAAGGTTTGCAAGTTTGAGCCAAAGTGTCGGTCGATCCGTCCCCGGAAAAGCGTTCTTAAGATCCAGATATCCAACGTAGAGAGGTTTGTCCATTGCCTCCGCCTTATCTATCAAGCATAGCAAAACAAACGCACTGTCGTTCGTTCGAAGATGCGCCTGGAATCCATTCTGTGACGGTGGGATTGCTCCAATGTCTTCAGCGCCTTCGCGGAGGCGTCGGTCGATAATCAAGGTCAACATTTTCAACATACAACACTCCAGCGCAATCAAACGATAGCCTGTTGGGTCCGTCGGGTCCTTGTCCTTCTTCAAAATGCCGATGAGCAACGAGATCAGCCATTGTTTTGGAATTTCCTGATTTTGAAGGCAATACCGGAAGAATTCGAGGAGGTTCTCATTTGGAATTTGGAGGCAGTCCTGGTAAGAAAAACCATCAACGCCCACCGCGGTGTCCAGTCCATGCTCGATGATGTGCTTCTTCATCAGTTCAATTTCTTCCAGGCTAATCTCACGGGTATACGATTGGCGCGGTGAGTTATCAGCCATGTTACCTGTAGACCCCATCCACCCTCGACGAACATCACGTGGCTCGGTGTGACAACTGCCTTTTTCGGAACGTCCGTAAAGAAAAATCTGTAAAATAATAAGCTTAAGGTAGACCCCATCCACCCGAAAAATCGGTCATTCCGAGGCTTTTCTGGATGCCGAAAACGCGTTTTCCCGGCCGAGGGATTTCTCCTTGGAGAAGGGAAAACAATGACCCACCGTGGGAATCTCGACCGTTTTGCCATCACCCTCGGAATGGAGAAGTTCCCAGGAGCGAAAAATCGGTCATTCCGAGGCTTTTCTGGATGCCGAAAACGCGTTTTCCCGGCCGAGGGATTTCTCCTTGGAGAAGGGAAAACAATGACCCACCGTGGGAATCTCGACCGTTTTGCCATCACCCTCGGAATGGAGAAGTTCCCCCCGCCTTTACGGGGGGGTACACAGCTTGTCGGGGCTCCGCCCCAAACCCCGCCTGGATTTTTTTTGCTGGATTCCTTGCCCGCGGCGCCGCACTGCCACTCGCTGCACTCGCCGGCGCGCGGCGCCGGGGACCGCGTGTGAGTTTCAACATCTCGACAGTCGGTTGCAGGATGTCGACAAAACCCCGTGACTTTCTGTCAAAAGTCACGCGACTGATGGCCTGGCCCTCTTTTCAAGTACGAGCTTTAGCTCCCTGCCTTCGGCACGGAGCCACTCGCTGCGCTCGCGGCGTGCCTACGGCGGTCGCACAGCTCGTCGGGGCTGCCGCCCCAAACCCCGCAGTGCGGCAGTTGAAGGGCGTGGGTAAATCCACGTGCTGCGCACGTGGTTTCCTGTCAAAGGCTGTGCCGTGCTCTTTTAAAGTATACAAGCTTAAGCACCCCGCCTTCGGCAGGGCCGGCTCGCTGCGCTCGCGTCCCTACCTACGGGGGGTACACAGCTTGTCGGGGCTCCGCCCCAAACCCCGCCTGGATTTTTTTTGCTGGATTCCTTGCCCGCGGCCGCACTGCCGCTCGCTGCACTCGCCGGCGCGCGGCGCCGCGGACCCCGTGATTTTCTGTCAAAAAGCACGTTACTTTCTGTCAAAAGTCACGTTACTAACGTCACCTTGTGTTTTCATGTATAGGATAAGTAGGATAGGATAGGATCCTCACAACAACAACAAACTATACCTTTCTCTATCTCTCCTCTCTGGATGCTAATGGTTCCCCGCCGCATTGGCCGCTCTCTCTATTGCTGAGGGCTTGCAGAGCTAGTTCTCTGACGGGCCGCAGCGCGTGACTACCATCAAGGCATCAAGTCTTCGACCGCCCTCACCACCATGCACAGCGCCGACGTAGAATCCGTCTCGACGGCTCTTCCTCTTATATCTCAAGTATCCTGACAACTTCAAGCTCTGTATCGCCATTGCATCCTCCAGAGCCCACACCATCATGCAAAACAGAACGACTCGGAGCTCAATTGTCTATGTCGCACTCCCTTTGCCTTCCAAAGACCAATGGATCCCTGCCCGGAGGAACAAGACACGGGTTTGCCAGCCACTCAGTGTGTAATAATAATTCATCGTCTTATGCCACTTGCTTATTGTGATTAGTTCCTCCATTCCCTGCTGCTCGGGTGCTGGACGCAACGCCGTCCAAGTACTTTCGGTATCCTCGGCTCAATTACCACCAACTGGTGCCTTCGTTGCGCGCTGAAACGCGCTCCGTGGCAGCAGCTTGGTTGTATTGAAATGGTGAAACTTTTTGTCATGGTACGTTCCGATCTCGTTTCTTTTTGTTTCTCGTTTCTCGTCTCCCGCCAAGTCCCAAGGTTCAGTACCTGGATCTGGGACACCAACTCAGTACATAAATTGTCTCATTTCCTTCTATAATGCCATGTATACACACGCTCACTTCCCTAATCAGTAAACCATTGGGTACAATATCAACGCTAGCTCCCTGACTTCATGTCGGGAGTTCGGGATGCTGACTCCATGTCGCATACCGAAGGCCTGGCTTGCCATCGCCTCTGTTGCCGGCCTTCACAACACGCCCTTTGGGAACGCGGCTGCTTGCTGATGAGCAGAATAATTTACCAGGTATGCTATTCTTGCTTTACGCAAATTCTCCTGCTGTCCTATCTACTTATTGACGGTTAGATGCTGTTTCTCTCAGACGATCCCGGACTTGCGGCTCCGTCCTCCAAACAGCATTGTGCTATCTGGAGGCGATTCGGCCCAAGGTGCCTGAACTAATTCTGAAGGAACAGTCCGGCCAAGGTAGTTCAGCTGAATTCGACTCTGAATTCAAGGCCACTCACATGTGCGCAGAACCCGAGCTCGAGGCCCAGCTTGTGGCAATGGAATTTGACACACCAGCAGCTTGGTGTGATGCCGAAGATGTCATGGACACCGTTCGCGTCTGCGATAACGAGGATATAGCCTGCATCGCTACCCCATCTCTGTTTTTGTGAGTCCACTTTTTCTGCTCCACTTTGGGGATGCAGTAGCGGCGTCTCATGAATCAGCACTTGGATCGGAGATTCTGCTGCCAAAATCCTTTACCCTGCTCAGATATTCACTGACGCTTCTTTTAGCCACTGTTTGATTCAGTAAGTGAGTATAGTCGTTTTCCACCTTCATTCCACCCTGCGACCACTGACTTATCAATACAAGTTCGACACTAGTGATCGGGTATAGAGGATCGAAATGTCCGGGATCTGAGACCCACCCCTCTCCCTCTGTCTCTGTCTCTCACCTCAACCATGGGTATCCTTGGATTTTGGCCCGTGAGCTGCACTCTCCAAATGTTGATATTCCAGCTAATCAAGAGCCAGCACATCAAAGCTGCCGAGGAGACTCGCAATTACCTTGAATTGACGACGGCGGAATGCTTCAAGAACGGCGTCCAGGAGTGTCGTCCCTTGATTATGGGCGTAGACGCAAGGTACACCTTGCCACACCTTTTCTGTTATCAAACTCACTAGTACTTTCAGCATTTGGCTCTTTCAGGCCACCGCAGCTTTGAAGTTTGGGAAAGTCCGAGCCGGTCCAAACCCCGCCCCCCCGCCCTCCAGACTCTATACTACAAACTTGCCGCTCTCCTGGAGTGGCCTGTCCTGCCGCTCTTCGTAATCGACGGACCGGCACGGCAAGGTGTCAAGCGCGGGCGACAAGTCCTCACCCGTGGACATCCTCTCACAGCGGTGTTCCAAGAACTTGTCGGGCATTTTGGCTATCCGTGTTATATGGTTTATTTTCTCTACGTATCTCTTCTACCCTTACTTATGATTCTAAGGCTCCCGGGGAGGCGGATGCGGAGCTAGGACGTCTTGCTTCTGAAGGCATCATTGACTTTGTTCAAACGACTGATAGCGACGTCTTCCTGTTTGGCTCTGAGCGCGTTATATATACGTGAGTCCTTACATTTCTAGTATGATACACCATTCTCACCTTCGTTAGGCCCAACAAGAAACGCGATGGAAACGACATCAAGGTGTATACGTCTGAAAAGATTTTTACGACTCCCAGCATAGGCTTGACTCGTGGGGGCATCCTCCTTTTTGCCTTGCTTGCGGGTGGTGATTACGACTCTGTAAGTCTCTTATTATCAACTCTATTGTCTCTCATCCGATGTATCTACAGGGCAGTCCTGGCTGCGGTCCCGTCACTGCTCATGCCATAGCTCGAGGCGGTTTGGGAGATCAGCTCCTGCACCATGCACTGGAGTTTTCTGATCCTACCGCTGAATTTCTTCACTTTTTGGCAGCTTGGAAGCAGCAGCTTTGCAAAGAGTTTGCTGAGGACCCGCATGGGCTGTTGGGTCGCAAATACAAGTCAATTGCGCAGACTATCGCCGACTCCGATTTTCCAAATGCCAATGTAATCTTCCACTATGTACGTCCCATCACATCATGGTCCCCGGACCATAGCCCTCCTCCGTATACACCTGGCCGCTCGCTGCTAGTCCTGACGTCGAGAGGATTGCACGGTTCTGTCAGTTGCAGTTCCGCTGGGACGCATCAACTGTTGCAGCGAAACTCAGTCAAGGGCTGTTCCCCGGTGTAGCGATTCAATCCTTATTGAAAGTTTGTGTTTCGCATTTCTCGCTTGTGTCCATTCTGATTACCGTATTCAGCCCTACGATCTCCATGCGCTCATGGAAGCCCATCTTGAGTTGGGTCTCAGCACTGACGCTGACGATTTCCCCCGCTCCTCCGTGCTTCAAGTTCTCAAGACCAAAACCGTCACGCATCATGGCCGGTCCCTTCTGCTCTACCAAGTCCAGATGTCGGTCGGGGCTCTTAGTCTTCGGGCCAAGGCGGGTTTAACCGACGCTTCGGCTTTCGTAATCCCAGCTGCCATGTGCAAATGGATCCCAGCCGCCATTATGGATTATGCGCTACCCGGGCTCTTATCCCGCTCCGTTCGCTCGACAACGCGTAAGTCCTCCAAGGCCAAAACCCATGTTCCGAAGGCTCGGAAGCCTGCACATAAAGCTGCCCCAGTGGCCTGAAGATTAAGTTTAAGGGGACTATTTCAAAGGTCTTTGATTGCATTGGATGGTTCGTTCCACGATGAATAAATTATGGGGCCCTGAGCAAGGGAAACAACCTGGGTCAATCACCCATCAATTGTTGCACAGCATGCTGATGTGAACTCACCTCTCCATGCACGACCAGTCTTGGGCAGAGTGTGAGAATATAAAATGCCCAGTGCATTTATTTCGATCATGCCCTGGCTGACAGGAAGTATTTCGGGGCACTGACTGTTGTACACCTCTCGCGGCCGGGTCCCCGAATCTGCGCTCCTGGGAACTTCTCCATTCCGAGGGTGATGGCAAAACGGTCGAGATTCCCACGGTGGGTCATTGTTTTCCCTTCTCCAAGGAGAAATCCCTCGGCCGGGAAAACGCGTTTTCGGCATCCAGAAAAGCCTCGGAATGACCGATTTTTCAAAGGCGGGGTGCTTAAGCTTGTTCTCACAAGAATTGCGTCTTCAACGACGCGTCTCCGGGTCACGTGACTAACACGTGGAGCGCGTCAAGAATTGTCCACTGTGGACAATTTTTGGCGCGAAACTTTCTACATAAACATGAAGTATAAGTAAGAAAACCCCTTCCAAAAGGCTCAATACTCCGGATAACTCAAAATATGAGTTTTGGCTGCATGCAGCCAAATTCCGGCGCGTGTCAAAAAGCCAGTTTTCGATCTTTTCTCGTAGAGGTTCTCAGCCATAGTGAGAGTATTGTATCCTTACTTTACAAAAACACGCTCGAGACGCGTCCAGTCGCGTCCAGTGCGGTCAGAATAGATGAGCCAACAGAATCTGCTACAAATCTGAAGCTTACCCGATTATCAGCCTTATCAGTTGCGACAGCTCAGCAATCTACGGGTTTCGGGCCTATGGAACTGTCCTGTGACGGCGGCTGGACTGTTTCTGGCTCCAGGACAGTCCACTGGCTATATAACCGAGGTATGTTGACACAGCACTCGGCTAATGTCACACTCATCGCTTAATCTGGGTAAGCGAGAGCGTATATATCAGTCTGAATTATCGGCCAAATGCTCGCTTGACCTTTCCCTCCCCTCTCTCATCCTCCCTCGATCTTCAGCGCGTTCAAAATTTCTCCTTTCCTTAGCTAGCCACCTCTACAATGCCTCTGGACTTCCAGCAAACCCTCAAAATCGGCATCGGGCCCTTGCTTTTCTTGGATTTAATTGCATTGTATGGGTTCGTAAGTTCATGCCAACTGTTCTTCCTTTTCAATCTGCCCATCTCTTTTCTCTTTCCTCTTTCACCTTCTGGCTGGTTATCCTCCCCTTCGCCTGATAGTTTCTCCCACTTCCATGGTGTTCATCTTGACTGCTTCCAATTTTTCGGTAGTCCATCTCAAACAGGTTTTTTGTCCTCTTTCTTCCTATTAAAATACATACATTCACTTCCTTTGTTTTCTCTTGTTCTCTTCTTCTCTGGCTCTATTCTCCCCCCGTCGTCTTCCCTCTTGCCTCTCGACATTTGTCTCCGACGCGATCGCCGCGCCCCCCGATCCGATCGCGTTGGCTCGGTTCGGCTCGCCAACGCTTTCGGAGCTCCCGTCATCGTCACCGTGACTGATGTGACGGGACTGGTATGTTTGTTGGTCGCAGCATAACTTCTGGCGTCGACTCCATGAGCTGATTGGGACGAAGCTCCGAATGTCGAGCGCGTATCATCCTGAGACCGATGGCTCGGACGGTTACTCAAATGATTCGTCAGTGTATCGGTGATAAGCAGAAAGATTGGGTCTCAAAATTACCCGCTGTGGAGTTTGCTACGAATTCCGCACGGTCTGAGACCACTGGCTATGCTCCGTTTTTCCTAAATAATGGACGGATGCCTCGTTCTCTGATCTGGGACTCAGATCGCACCCGGGAATACCCGGGCATTGCTAATTTTGCCCTTCAGCGCCGCTTAGCTATTATGGCAGCGCATGACGCCGTTCTTGCCGCCCGAGTCAAGCAGACTCGGAACGCCAACAGGCGAAGGCAAGCTGCGCCCTTTTCTCACGGGGACTTGGTTTATCTTGAAAGGGTTAGCCCGTAAGCTCATCCCTAAATTTATATGAATTACCCGAGACTTTGGGAATAATTCATTTCAGATGGAGCTGCCGGCTAATATGAAACAACGTGGAGTACACGATGTCTTTCACGCATCGCTACTTCGTATTCACATTCCTAATGATGACCGTCGATTCCCCGGCAGGCTGGATACTCAGCTGGATGTTTCCACCAATGCTACCACGCATGAATGGGCTATCGATAAAATCGTTGGACACTGGGGAAGACGGGCTGATGCTGTCTTTGAGATCCAATGGCAATCAGGAGATCGGATATCGGAAAACTGCCCTTAGGATCAGGAATTCTTCCAGAGGAGGAGATTGAATTGATTTCGGCAAGTGTCGTCTTACCTTGCGCCGCTTCTGAATGCGCGGGAATAGATAAAAGCCATCTCGATTTGTTCATTCAACTCAACCCCGAGTAATCCTCCCATGGCTTACCGTCAGAACCGCTCTGCCAACGACACTATTCCTCGCTTCCGCGACGGCTACATCACTTACGACCCTGTTCCTGTCCACTATCACTACTTCAACAGCACCCATTTCGTTCAGCGCATCAGCCAGTTCCTCTGGCGCCTCCCCGACCCCGATATGAACACCAGTTACACCTTCCATTCGGATCAGATGCATACTTTCCTCTTGTTCAACATCGCATTCAACGATCCTCTCACCGAGACCAAAGAAATGCCACTCGGCTATGTCACCCTCGCCACCTTGTGCAACAAGTACTGCCCTTCTGGCTCACTTCCGTCACACCCTTGGCCGTCGCTTCATTCTTCCCTCTCGTATATTGGTGGTCCACGACACATGTAGCAGAGATATCAAGATGCAATGGCTAGAGCTAGATACTATCGCAAGGTAAGTCTACTTAACCCCGATATCATCCTTAACTCGTCCAGGCTCTCGGCTTCTTCCGGGTCAGGCCGCCATCAAATCATCTCACACTCAGGTCATCGAAAACGAGTTCCCACGAAGAGATGCATGCAAGGCTGCTAACTACATCGGTTCAGGCTCCCAGGCGTCAGTTCTATATGACTTTTGGACCTGCAAGTGATTTTTTTTATCCAGATATCACAAATGTCACACCGTGTGACACAATCTGCATAAAGCTCATAATGCATAGGGTTTGAGGGTCCACGGACGTTATGCATTATGAGCTAGTCGACTGTACTTCGATTTTATCCGCTTGATATATCGTGAGATGACCCGTCTCCGACGAGTGGAAGTCATTATCGGGAGTGTTGATGGGTGACCCTGTTTCACCAACTTTGTGGAACATCTTCCTTTCGACATTCACCTCGGCTCCAGATGTGGATGATATCCAACTGGCAGGGTATTCAATTTCCCACTTGGAGCATGCGGATGATCTTATGTTGGTGGCTCGTTCATGGAAGGGACTCCAGCGTCATTTGGACCATCTCGGAGTTTGGTGTTTCAAGAACTTCCTCCGTGTTAATGGGTCCAAGTCAGCGGCTATGGTCTTTGGCCCTTGCAACGGTCTGGCGGCAGTAAATGCTCCAACTACAAACCTCGTTCTTGCGCAGGAGCGAATACCCTGGGTGAAAGAGTATAAGTACGTGGGAATGTGGTTCAACTCAACAACACGCGACATCTTTCGGACTCATACGAACGTAAACGGGACACCACCGCTTATGTCTTTTGGAAGACCGTCCTCGGCTGTGATCATTATGTTGGACGTGGTCATTTGCCTCCCACCGTTGGCTCAACACTCTACTACGCACTGGTTGAGTGTCATCTCACCCATGGCTGCGACGTTGCCATTGATGTTGATGAAACTTCCTTCGGGCTATTGAACGGACTCAATTGCGTGCTTTTGCCTTATACGAAGCCGACCGCCTTCGTAATCTCGGACACTCATCGTGGTATGGTGATCTTGCTATTGTCTTGCGAGATCTCCCTTTTGCTGCGCCCAAGCTGCCCCAGTTGAAGGATATCTGTGCTGCGACTTGTAAACGGCTACATGACGAGCTCATAACGGCTATAAAGCTGTAGGTTCTACACTCTGTTGAGGGCATGGTATCCATCCCACTGCTACATGCCTGTCTGGAACCGCAGGAGGAGGGTGCTCCCAAGCGAGTTGCATTATGCCAGCGCCATTACCTCTCTGCCGTCTCCATTACAGACCATCGGCTTGCCTTGACAAGGCTGTTGTGTGGTTCATTTTACTTCCGGGGTTTACGAAGCAACTTGGCAGAGCATGCGCCTGACTCCCTACTATGTCGGAAGTGTGGGATCGCTCTCGAGACCCCAGGCCATGTTTTTATGCAGTGCAGGGATTCACAAACAGTGGCGGAAAGGGTTGCGCTTTAGGGAGAGCTTGTTGCTCGATTGGGGGGTCACATTGCGGGCCTCAGCCCCTGGCACGGATGCGGAACACTTGATGCAAGAGTTGATTTTCGATTTTGCGTCTGTTGTACCCATGGCTCGATTTGTTTATAAGGTCGTGCGGGCATGGCGATGGTTTGGTCGGAGGCTCCCGACGATGGTCTCGGAACTTGCTCCCGACACGGACGAAGAAGGACAGTTTTGGAATTTTGAGTCAGCGTCGGACAACAGCTCCGACATGGAGGACTCGGACACGATGATGAACATGGAAATAGACAATTTTTAGTTTTACAGGTACAGCTTGTATGTCCGGGGCGTCGGTAGAGGGCTCCTTGAGGGTCAGGTCGCCGGCGTTTTGGAGTATGAGTCGACGGTACCCCGCGCAGGACCTTTGCCGTTATCATTATTATTATTATTACTAGGAAGCTCCGACTGCGTCGGAAGGTACCTTGCTTGCGCGAAGGATTGATTTTGTGCACGTCTGCATGCATATATCAGCGAATTTTGTCGAATCAAGCGATGAAACCTGTGAAAAGCTCTGGATATGCAGCAGTAAATTAATAACTTGTTGTTATTGTAATCTCAATAGATGGTGGTATGAAATTGGAATGAGAGGCGATAATAAAAGTGTGACAGAGAGATAGTCAGACAATGGTACAAGTTACACGGCGTAGTTAAAAAGCCGGCACACTACGGAGTAGTACACGAAAAGAGAAATCAACCTGGTGAATTCGGCATCATACTCTAAAGTGATCTACGTCGAGGAAGGAGGGGTGCGCGGGGGGAGTAAGCAGATAGGCTAAATTATAGAGAATGAATGAAAAGGAAGTCATATCGAGACCCGTGCATCTTCTGGATCTGAGAAAACGAGCTATGGGACCCATGCCTTCGCCAGGCAAGAGTCCTGCCTCACCTTGCTGCTTTCCAGGCCGACGGCGCCGCACTGCCGCTCGCTGCACTCGCCGGCGCGCGTCGCCGCGGGGATTCTCAGGCTTTGACAGAATGTCACGGGGTGAATTTCCCTTTCCGGGAGCTGAGGCTGTGCCGTCCTCTTTTAAAGTATAGGATGCCAGAGGCGTCGGGAAGCCGCACGCTGCTTGTCCTTCATGGCTTATACTGAGAAGCTCGACAATGTGATCCAAACAAAATCCCGTCGCGGAAGAAACAGCGGGAAAGGGGAATCTGCTTCGTCCATGCAATCTGCTCGGACGGAAGACTTGCCTTAGGGCACTTTGCCCCATGATTGCACTTACCTACATGCACTCGGCAAAAACCGTAGTTTAGGACCGTCCTAAATTGAATGAAGAACTTAAAATTTTGGCACTGAATTAAGTGGGTCCTAAACTGCTACAAAAATGTTAAGTAAAGGACGAACAAAAACTAGTACTGTTCCCCAAACATTGAGTTTCGGCAACAGTTTCTGAAGGTCCGAAACAAAATGATTCAGACTCACCTAAACGGCTGCCAAAACGATTCGTTTTGGGAAGGATTTTGGTCGCACCGAAACAATAAGTTTCGGCAACAGTTTCGGCGGTGTTGCCGAAACTTTTGATTTCGGTGCTTCCAAAAGGACTTAGTTAATTCCGTCGCGAGATCTCACACTCCGAAAAAACCGGTATTACCTACCCTCGGAACTCGTCGAGGAATGCTTTAGTTTCCTGAACAAAATTATTTGCACTGAAACTGTACTGGAAACAAAAAATTTGCTATGAATTAAACCTATTGCGGAAACTTAACATCTCCGCAACCAAATCCGGTAATAGGAAACATCTCGTCTCCCAAACAGTACCAAACCCCAGGAAACTGTTCGTGAAACCATTAGTTTCCTGAACGGTTTCGGCCGAAGCGAAACAATTAGTTTCGGCCGACTGGAATCGGTCTCGGAAACGAAACGATTCCGGAACGGTTGCCGCGGGCCGGAGAACAAAAGTTTCCACAACGGTTTTCGAGTAGTAGAAAACTGTTTCGGAAACGTTTAGTTTCCGGCTTGAGGAGACTGAGATGGGGCTGAGCTGGGGCTGAGCTGGGGCTGAGCTGGGGCTGGGATGGGGTTGAGAAACAATATATTATATTAGTGGTATTTATGTTCATTAAGTACGATAGTATGGCACTGAGGAATGAATGGATTGTGAGAGTTGAGATAGGTGTATATGGCTACCTCAGAGAAAATTGCGATCGGAGGGGTACCAGCCTTGGGCTTGAGAAGCGCGCCGCTCGGGGTTACAAAGACGCGGGGCGAGGTTGGGGATGACGTGGCGGTAAGCTTGACGGGGGCGCGACGGCGGCGCCGAGTTGAAGCGTAGATTTTTTGAGGAATTGGGAATTGGCGTGCGCGGGGTGGAGTGTCGGCGGCAAAGAAGGAGTCGGGAGGACTAGAGAGCGGGTGCGGGATTCAGGGAGGAGGAGGCGGCGTCATGCGAGTTGACCAGCAGACGAAAAGAAAGGAAAAATAGCGGCGGCGCAGAGCGGCGCGCCTTTGTTTCTAACTGGCCAGATTTACCATGTCCCTGCGGTTGCGGGGCGGCGGTTGCGAGCCGAAGGTGCAGGCGATGAGGAGAATGGGTAGGTGGGCGGTGCTTGGGTCGTCGAAGGACTTGAGGTGGAGGGGCGTTTGTGATGGTAAAAGTTGAGATGAGCGGGGTGAAGGAGGCGGGGCGAGACGAGGACGTAGATAGTCCATCGATGGGATGTTACGGGCGGCGTCCGTCAGTTTGGGGTACGGTGGGAGCGGTGCTAGCGTGATAGGTGAGGGTGACCCATGCCATCCCACTCGACATCTGAATCTCTTAACCTGAAGAGTACATGAAGGATGTCGACGCGGGGTGGTGAGTTGACATCCAGCGTTTGAAGTACCACGCAAGACGTAAATACGTCGATGTGGATGCACCGCGCGGAACGGCGACGCCGAAGGCGGGAGAGGCGGAAATCGTGAGGTCGTGCGCGTAGCCGAAGGCGTCGAGGGGGGGAGGTGAGGAGCGGCCAGGGCCGGAGGTGATGGGGGCGAGGTCGAAGAGGCGGTGGGAGGGTGAGTTCGATTAGGTTGGCGGGTTTAGTCGGTTGCGCAGATGGAGAGGGTTGGAGGCGAGGAATCGCGGTCGTTACTGATGGCACTATACAGTCGACGGCGGCGGCTTGGAGGTTGTTTAGGTGGCTGACAAGTCGGGCGTAGATGCGGGGTGAGAGGTTGGGTGTACAGCGTCGTCTCGTCGTCGTCAGCGGCGAGTCAGCGGCGGCAATGCCGGGAAGCGGTGGCGTTGGCAGGGCGGGGTGTCGTCGCGTGAGAGACAGAGAGAGCGGGCGTCGAATGAGCTATGGAAGGAGACAGTAAGCTGCGTGAAGAAAGAAAGAAAATGGTAGGCGCACGCACCGTCAGCGAGGTCGGTCTCGAGGTAGAGAAAGTCGGCGGTGGACTTCGTGAGTGGTGAGGGCGGCGTCGTGCGGTGGTTGACGAAAGGGGCAGGAGACATGTAGTCTATCGCGAAGGCGATTTGATCTAAGTAAGTGCGGACGAGTGAGCCAGCGCAAGCAAAAAGTAAAAGAGAGACACACCGAAGAGTAGTTGTTTTGTGGCGATGTGCTAGCAACGTCGATTAGGTGAAAGAGCAGGTTGTGTAGGGGCGGCGGTGGAAGAGACACCGGCCCAACATCACCCATGAGCGGTGGCGTCGTAGGCGTTGCGTTGATGCAGATACAAAGATACTCCCAAAGGGTTTGACGAAAATGGCGAGCTATATGGTTTGTGATGAGTAGATTATGAGGCTTTGCAGGAAGACGAAGATTGCGAATAAGGCGCAGACTTTCGTTACAATGACGCAGGAATTAGGATTGACGCGACTCCAATTCGTCGTATACTGTATCGAGAAGCGAGAACTCGTCAGCGCTACCCTGAAGTCCCGATCTGGTGATACCTCCTCGTCGGCGTCCTCTCCACAATCTTCATGCTCACGCGGTATTTCTGAAATTTTACAGATCAGCCAGCACTTGATGGGATTGGGAGAAGAAAAGATCCACTTGCAGTAACAACAACGAGATACTCCGCCCCCACCTTATCGACCACTGTCACCCAATCCCCCGCATCGGACTTCGGCGCAGTGAAAGTCGCTATGTGATTTTCGTACGAGGCCGTCGAACTTTAGGCGTTGAGATGGTGCTGACACATTGCGCCACTTGCGTTGACGGAGATGCAGAGGCATAAGTCGTAGCATTCGGAGTAATTGTTGGGTGAACTGCGAATGGTCAGTATGCTGAAGGGGAAAGAGAGAAGGAAAGTGAGAGTGAGAGAAAACGCACCCACTGTATACGCCGCAGTGTATACTGGATAACATTTAACAAAAACGTACAGCGGAGATAACGCACAATATCCCAAACGTTGCGCCGTCGCGCTGCTTATGAGGTTCTAAGGTTCCGCGGTTATCGAGCGAGATAGAAAACCACTCACTCGAGTCGGCGTCTCATGCCTCTCCAGCACCTCCTTCTCAGGCGCCCCCTTCTCCACAAACGGCGTCACTGCCGGCCTCCCGAGCTTGAAACGACGCGCGCCCACGAATCGTCTCAGATGCAGCCTTCGTTCGGGGCGAATACATCCGCGCGCGCCTGATCGCCTAGTACGTGTCTGTTTACCACTCCCCGTTTGATGTTTTGAGGTGATGGAGAGGGAGCTGGTGTTTGTGCTGAGAATGACGCGAACGCGGATGTGGCGGAGGGAGCATATTGGTGAGTGTTGCCTGTACTGCTGTGCCCGCACGCCATCTACGATGTCCCACCGAATCGTGAAACGTGTGCGGCACACGGCTAGGGCTGCGTTTCGTTCGACGAGGAGGGCGGTATTGTCATTGCGAGGGATGTAGTCGATGAGAAGTGCTGAGCGGTGGGAGTGTGATGCTTGTGAGCAGTGATGATGGTAGGAGCTGAGACGCAAGAGGTGAGAGGAGCGCATCACGAGCAACCTCCATATTCTCACATCATAAAGCTTTACAACTGAGGTTGCTCATTCCGCTCCTACTCGGTATGACCAAAAGTAACCGGAATCACAAATTGCCTATATATGGCAAGCTAGCACACAGAACCGCTGGGAGGATTGGTACTGTAATCATGGTAGAAGTATATGCTGTTGCATATGAAGTAGTTTGGGTCCACTGTGCTCTTTGTTGTGCGTCTATTTGAATTGCAATTATTTATGTTATGATGGTTGAACATTATGCCCAGTTTTTAACATCTCACAAAAGGTGGAGACTAGGATGCTAAATTCTGGCATTTCATCTGCATTATCATAAGACCTAAATACCATTTTTGGAGTACTCATTGACCCCATATGTGTCCAATTGCTATTTTAAAAATGCAGATATTGCCAAATTGGGAAATTTCTGAATTTCAAATATTTCTCTGGCTGTCCGATGTTCCAATCGGTGTTTATGTCATGCAAGTCAGAGAAAACATGCTATAGGTAAGATCTGGACCCATCAAAGCTGGTTGACCATTGAAATTCCTATATAAATTCTACAATTCCGGTTACTTTTGGTCATGCCGAGTATACGGCCTGACTCGCAACATGGGACGCTATCGCCCCCGCATTTTGCCATTTGTTAACGCATGCTGCAAGAGCAGAACACGTTCTTCGTTTGGGGCCCTTGCAAATCTGCAAGCACCGCTCGATTCGTCGCCTTATGCACCTCATTATAATGTAGACCCAATCCATTCGTCAAAGACAGTGCAGGATATGTGTATATCGTTCGACGCGTCCGTCGCGCAGTACACGAAGGATACCTATCGAGAAAGATTTCTTGCCACGAATACGAAGCTGCATCGCAAATCAAGGCAGGTCACACAAAAGATTTCGAAACCCGCCGACGCGCATACCGCAAATGCAAAATCGACTGGGTATTGACATGGGAAATGAAATTATGGACACCTCGACGCATATTACTCGGTAATGTGGAGAGGACTTCGTGCAGCTTTGCGTCTGATCGGGTAAACAGAAGGGTTGATTCATGAAAGTCTTCGTCGGCGAGGGGCGACGGTGGCCCGTGTTATCGTGAATTCTTTGATTTCGCGGCATCCGGTGGTGTACATGGGGTGGAATCGATTGCGCTGGCTTGGATGCACCTGATTGGGCAAGACTTGACTGTGAGGTATGTCATTGCTCCAGCAAAGATCGTATTTCGCAATAACACGTTCTAGGACCCTTTTGTAACATATCGGACATCTTGACTGGCGCACTTGCGCAGGAACTGTAGAAAGAGAATCAGCCGTTGATCTTTGTGAATCAGAACATGAAACGAACATGAATTTTGTATTTGACGGCGGAAACAAACGCATGATATGATTGGAGCCGGCGATGGTGGAGGAAGATCACGCTCAATAGACGAACGCGAACGGGAGACCTCGGCGCGGTGGAATCTAAAAGAAGGTGTTGTATCCAAGACAAAGACAAGGACTTGACATTGAGCTATTGAAGGCAGCTGAATGGACCCGAGTCGTGACTTTGGCGAAGTGAATAAGAGGGGGGGTTTCGGGTGAGTACTCGATTGACCACGCCGAGGGAACGGACCAAGTTCAATAATATGATGATCATATTTCGTGTGAAAGCGGGGATACACGGTGCGTATAGTAGAACACCTTCGCCGTCGAAGCTCGAGGCGATCTCCCTCAAACAGTTCTCCCCACAGATAAGGGATTGAGGGGAAGTGACAAAGGACGGTGACGCGAGATCATAATGGAGCGACCATGAGCAAAGAGAGCGTTTTATGGGTGGGATGGAAATCTGGCCGCAACTGGGCATGACAGACACGGCTCTGTTAGTACCTTGGCCAGGCAGGAGAGATGGCGGCAACGGTGAAAGCAAGAACTGAGAGCTCCGAGCACGGATAAATTGAAGGCGGTTCACAACGAGGGGAGGAGCCTCAGGGGAGAACTCGCGTCCAAACAGTCACGGCAGAGGAATGGGCCAAGGTTGGCACAGCGAATACATCGCGCAGTGCTCAACAAGCATTTAGGATTGAGAGGTGTACAACGATAGGCAGATTGTACACCTCGACCTCTCTCCACTGGTGTACAACGATAGGCAAATTGTACACCTCGACCTCTCCACCGGGTTCGAGGTGGACGGGGAGGAGAGGTTATGTAAGCCGGAAGCAAAGCAACCACAACAAATCAAGCATCAGTGATTGCAGAAATTGTTGTTCTTCGAGTTGGTCGGGAGTGTTCAGCGCTTACGTTGTACACCCCTTGGAAGGAAACCAATCCCTCAATATATTGCTGCACCACGCATACGTTGTGTCAGCGCGGCCACTCCCCAAATAATTCTCGCAACTATGAGTTCCAAGTACCGCACACACAGGGTACGCGCTCTTCGATGTTCCACGATGAAAGCATTGAAGTAATTTTCAGCGTCCGGCTACCGACAACACTGACGATTTATGGGAGGATGTGTACTACGAGAACGAGCTGTCTCGAAGAGAAATTATAGATAAATCAAATTTGTCTCGGAGTCCAACCCAGAGCGTCTCGTCTCTTCGCTCCAGTCCCCGTAAGCGTCAACACAAATTAGGGGCTTCCTCCCACCGAAAGATGCCCGCGAGATCTATGGAACTGGCGGCTGGACGGATCCCTGTTTATGATAGGCATGTGTACCAGGGTGGTCGTTTTGTGATTTTCTACGTCCTAGACGTCCTAAAATTGGCCATACGTTTCCTCCGCATACCTCTCGCAGCCCTGATTTTCTTCTGG
Source organism: Favolaschia claudopus (assembly GCA_037176885.1). Lineage (NCBI taxonomy): Eukaryota > Fungi > Basidiomycota > Agaricomycetes > Agaricales > Mycenaceae > Favolaschia > Favolaschia claudopus. The sequence goes on from JAWWNJ010000213.1 coordinate 250,848, forward strand.
ATGCTTCTTTTCCTCGTACATCGATTGTCGGTTACCCTCAAGGCTGCATTTTCACCTCTATGCTATGTTCCCGGTATCTCCAGCTCTACAATGTGTCTCCCCAACAGTCATGCGACGCCTGCCGATTTTTTGTCGCCGAGATGGGCAGACTTCCCTACCCTCGTCGACGTACAGAGCGCCACGATCCTGCAGCTGTTGGATGAGTCAAGCTCGGGGTCAATGCTATCTCTCCAAATCAAGAAGGCGGAAATGGCCACGACAGATCTCATTACTCTCGTTCGTGTGAGCGACCTGAGAAGCCGCGACACGTTAAGCGATACGCTCCGAGAGTTTGTCGACGGAGCGCGCGTGACAGGCAGAGCTTTGAGCAAGCTTAATTCCAAGGTTGCTGGTGCAGTTGATGGGTAATTGTTTCAAAGTGGTCGCATCATTCCCGTTGCTCAAATGAATGTCAGGATAATGGCAGTTAACGATTATGTGCTGAAAACACTCGAAGGTGTTCAAAACGACGGCGCCCCTCCACTATCTCTAATCAATCAGCATGGTCCCTGGGTGGCAACTCCTGAACAGGATTTCGTCGTCCCTGTTTTCAAAGAATCGATGAACTATCTATCCAGCACCATGCAGGGTCTCATTGTCGAATTTGAGCTGAATTTCCAGAATGGAGGCACATCTGTCTGTTCTCCATGAAATCATCTCACGCGAAGATCATTCAATTTCTTCAGCAAAATCTGACTTGCTCGAGGAATTGTGGACGAAGGTGGGAGGCAATCGCAGGAAGTTGCGGGGATACGAGAACCACCTGCATCTACTGAAAGGGTTGACTCAGTATCGCCAGCAAGCCTTGACGCACGTAGTATCTGCACTCCATACACTTACGCAGATGAATGAAGACATCGAAAATCTTCGAGAACGAATTGCTGCGCCTGAACTTGTAGGGTCACGTATACCTGTCGAGGTTCACGTTAGAAGCATCCAACATGGATTGGATCGACTCAAGTAGGTAGAATGAAGGCGAAGATACGGGAGTATGAGGCTTTGAGGCAGATTGGCGTTGACTTGTAATGTAGCCAAGTTTTTGTCGATCAGTAAATTTATATCCAACTATGCATTGCGTATTCGGTTCAGACTTCTCGTGTCGTTCAGGGATGAGAGCCAGTCAGAAACAATGTAAATTATTGCATTTGAGTAAAAATACAAAGACAGCCTACGTACAGCAAAAGTAAATAAACACATTACAGCGACAAATCAAGGTTGCATGATCTCTAAAATTTGCGCCGCCACTCGCTCCGCAGTCTCAGCCAACGGTGGGCATCTCCTCTCAAGCTTCAGATTGTGCTTCCAAGCACCATGCGTGACCAGATTCCCCGGCTGAGGCTTCTCCACATCTTTGAGACGCCGCTGATACCACTGCTCGCACATGGGAGTCCACCATCCAACGCTCAGTCCAGAGTTTGCCATCGCGGACGGTCGTGGCCACCAAGATCTTGTCGTTGTTTGTTGTCCCAACGGGGCTGAAGGATTGAATTGCCCTAACACAGTCCAGTCAGTCGTGATAGAGGATAGATCAGAGCGAGGCTTACCAGTCGAGATATGATATACTCCACAAATGAGATCGATTTCTTGCTCTGTTAGACAGTCGTCCCAGTACGCGGAACTGGAGCTTTCGTCCCACAGACAGAGTCCATCGATAGTCACGTCATCAGTGGGTCCACGCTGGACTTCCTCATTCGACACAACCGAGCAAGCAATGCGACCAACAATCACGCCATACAGCTTTGCAGCACGGCCGCGGGGGCTTTGGAGGAAACGATCTCGAATGGCCACGTATGATCGGTAATGATCCGCAGTGGGCACGTAGTTCTGAGGTCTGAGCCCCAGGCCAGAGTGCATCTTGCGAATAGGTTGACGCCCGGGAGAAGTTTTTGAATATCGAGCGCACACAAGGAATTGAATGTTTCGAGCGAGGAGTTTGTCAATCACATCACTCAGGCTGGGCCCCCATCCCTGCCGCACAATTTCGAGAGTTGTTGTAGCACTGTCTAGAAGAATGTAGAGACCATCTTCAGAGACATCTTCGTAAATCACGTAGTGCAATTTGCGATTCAATACCTCTCGACGAACTTGTACGACCCAGTCGCAGTAAAGATCCTGTTCCAGTCCATGGAAATCTAGTAAGGGGCGAGGTATGTCCGAGAGCTGCTTTGCATTTTTGCAGAATCCAAGGAAGGCACAGAAATTTTGAAGGTACTGCGGTTTATCGATGTGGATATTTGGATTGCCGAGAAATTTTTTTGCGATCTCTGTGGGGGGGATGGGGAGATCTTGAGGAGTAGTCACGTCCTCTTTCCCGACCAGGCAGCCATAGCGCATGTACACAGCTTCCTTGAAAGAAGTGCTAATGCAATCAAACTCGACGTCGTCGACGGCTTCGGGAGCTGGGATGTCGTTTGGCACAGTGACAGGGATTCGGGTGTTATTGAGCCTCTGCAGGCTTTCGGAGCTGCTTTCGGGAAGCAGCTGCGAAGGAACGTCATCGTTGTCGTCTGCATCATCTTCACCTGAGAAAGGGGCTGCAAAAACATCGGGAGTCTGGTGATCTTCATCGTCGTCCTCATCTTCCGCGGCAGGTCCAAAATCATCACAAACATCCCACTCATCACGGAACGCATCGTACCGACGTTGAAGAGGACCGTATTCTTCCCATATATCATCGTACCTTTGCCGCCCTCCCGCCATTCGTACGAAATGCCCGTTTGACTTCTCCCACACATAAACGCGAGCCCCTTTCTTTCCCGGAACCCCACCTCGAGCGGCATGAGCCTCCCTTTGCAGACGACCCTGACGCTGCTCAGGCGACTCTCTTCTCTCTCTATGCACATTTTCTTGTTTTCGACGAATGAAAAACTCCGCCATGCTTTCACCGGACCTTTGTCCGCTGCCTGCCTCGACCGGTGGAAATGGCGACGGCTCGTGCGCGGGAAGTGGGACACCTGGGTCTACCGATGGGCGGTATGGCTTGCTGTCACGGAGACTATGCAGGGTCAGCTCGCCCTTGCAGTTTTCACCCTGCATATCCCAACGACTAAACGCGACACGGCCAGGGAGACGGGAGAGATATTGCAACTCAGAGGGTTCGGGCAAAAACCCTAGCTTTTCGAGCGTGCGAGGAACAAAAACATCAATGGTGTTTGTGAGTGCGCCCCATCCAATGTACAGCGGGATTGGCACGTTCGTCGCGATTATTTTGCCCAGCAGCACGTCGAATATGCGAGGAAGTTTCACGTCGTAAGTGGGATCCCGTGAATCCGAGGGGACAGAGAAATCGATGATGCCACCAATTCTGGGCACAGTCAAGTCTCCAGCGACAGACTGCTCCAAATCTGTGAGCCACTGAGGATGGATCCTAGCTATTTCGCAGACTCTGGCTCTCCAGTCCCCTGGAGAAGACTCTAATATGGAGATGTACCAAAATCTCATCGAAAGTTCGCCGATTAGAGGTAAAAACGCATGACGGGAGCGGCAGACTACAGTTCGTGCTGCGTTCTTAGTGCGATATGACTGCTCGTAGCCAAATCGGTTTGGAAAGGGGAATTCGACCTTGTGCTCTGTCCCTGGATTTTGTGGAGTCAACGTCCACATGGCGTGAATAACACGTCGTATTGAGGTCTCTATTTCATACCACTTTGAGGCTACGCTTGGTTCAAGACGGTATTTTCCATCGGTGTCTTCAATGATGGGAAGGTATCACGTTTGTAATCGAAGACGTCGAAAATTCGTCCATGCCAAGGTAGGCAGGCAGGGATGAACATGATCTGGGGGCTCTCCAGCGAAACGTAGGTGGGAGACCAGAAATTGAGCCGCATCCTTCGCACATCTGACAGCTGCGGTGAAGGAGCATCCTTGGGGTCCGGCATGTTGAGGAGGACGCGGCGGTCGGCACGAAATACTGACCAGATAGTGTCCTTGATACGAGCGTGCCCCAGCAACGAATGTTGGAACTAGGTCAATACTTGTGAGAACGGGTCATTATAACGGGTCATTACGGCGGAACAGAAACTCACTGGAACGGTGGGTGAGCCGAGCACCACAGGCTCAGTCGGTGGGGCTGGTGCGGGGTTGTTTTGGCGGCGCTGAAAAACTAGATTAGTCCTCAGATTCGCGAGAGAGACAGTCGAAAGCGAATCAGGTCTTGTCCAGGATGGTACCAGACTCGTAACAAAGTATGGATGCGGAGTTTCCCAATCGAAACAAACTACCAGAATCAAGAAAACACGGAGTCACAAAGTCGAAAGAGAAGACGGCACGGCGTATGCGCCGAGCTGCCTCAGCGAGATCGAGCAGAGCAGGCACGAGTGGGTAGGAGCTGGGTGAAGACGGCACGGCGTATGCGCCGGACTGCCTCAATAGTATCAAAAGACGCAAACGCGTGTGGTGATGGCTGAGGATAGTCAACTGCAAGGCGTGCGCGCCGAGGCAGTTTTGAAAACGCGTAAGTGACTTGGTGAGCGTTCACTTCGAGTTGCTGAAGTGGCTGTGCTAGACACGGTGCGAAATGATGGCTCCCACGAACTTCGAAGTCCCCTCCCGTTAACTTAACTTCTGTTAACTTCTCGCCACACCCGGCTGGTCGACGCTTACGTCGCCCAGCGCAAGTTCTGCATATCCTGCCCGCTACAGGACGCTTACGTCGCGTAGCCCGCCCCTTTCCTTACTCCAATGTCTGGTCTGTACGATGCCTACGTCGTCCTGACACGACCTCATTCATTCTAAGTTACTACATGCATGTCGTTGAACCAGTAAAACTATAGAAAATTATGCCCGTGCTTTTCCCTTGCCTTTGACATCTTCCATGCCTGCCTCCAACAAATCAAACTTTTTCTTCGACACACGTAGAACGGTCTCCACCCAGTCGGGTCTGGTATCCCTTTGCTCCGCGAGCCATTCCTCATCATACATCGCCTCTGGCAAACCCGGAGGCGGCTCTGACGTTCCCACCTCCTCGCTCCTGATCCTTATGGTCCGATTAGCCCCTCCCCTGCCCTTCACCATGTCGTCTGCTGCAGAATCCATCAACCCCACATATGCGTCGATGGTATTTGCACGCCATTTGCACAGTTTGGTTTTGAAAACAGGCACCGCGGCAACGTCAGTAGGCAGTGTATCAGACTCGTCTGACGACATGCCATTTTTGCCCAATAACTGCATAACTTTGACGAAGTACACCCAAGTGGGACGGTCCGGGTCCGTCTTCTTCTTGAGTTTGACGAGAGTCTGGGCCGCGCCCTTACGACGTTTGAATTTCTGTCTTGTAAGCATCCTATCTCTTCCTATGCCGGTGTTCGACTTACTGTTGTTTTTCTAGACGTATCCGTTGAATCGTCCCCTCGCTTTCTTCTAGCACCTGTCACCCGAGCTTGCACTTCGGCAGCCGTTTCATATCGTGGCAATCCACTTGAGTTGTCGATGAGAACTCGCGGCTTCATCTCAGCCCAGTAGCGCTGCGCGTCGGTTACTTGATTCCAAAACAGACCTGCAATATATTCGCTAGACACGGTTGGCAGGCCCCAGTTCGCAGGGTCCTCCTCATGCGTGTCTTGTACCTGGTTCGCCAGTTTGGAGATGATGTAGTGGTTCCACAAGCAGCTTTTCCACCCAACACCTAGGAACAGAGTGTAGTCGTCTTCGTCTGGTGTAACATACCCTTTGTTGCAACGTTGCATATCCGCTTTATCCAAAGAAGCGTACGAAGAGAAATCTTCCGCCTTGTCGATTTCGTATCTCCCCCTCCATATCTCGCGAATCACTCGCTGTATCCATATCAGAGTGAATCAGCATAATACTCAGTACTGAGGTCATACCTTCCAAACAATGTCGAATTCTCTGGGCATCTCTGCTTGCTGCGCCCTCTTTGCTCTGTCCCGCTGCGTTGCACTACGCTTTGCAGCCTTGCCGCCCTTCTGTTTTTGTGCAGACGGGATTTTTTTGACTACCTCGGCCACAATTGTTTTGAGTAATAGCGTGAATGTTCTCGGAGTAAGACCCAACTGCGCCAATATTTTTGGGTCGATTCCGCAGCCGTCGCCGTCACTTTCGTTGCCCACACTTTCGTCGCCAGAGCCATCTTCGTCGCTCGAGTCAGCGGGATTGGTGACGGGTCTGAGGGAAGTGTATGGCAACGGTCTCTTCTGGGTGCTGACCACTTTGAGTAACCGCTGCTTTCGTGTCTCCTTATCGACAAGCTGGGGAACGAGATGTGGGGTCGCAGGCTTTCGCCCGAGCAACGCAGCAATGGTGTTCCTGTTTTGTTCCTGACGCTTAAGATAAGCAGTGTGTGTGAGGTGCGAACACAGAACCCTACGATTGTTTTATCTTTCTTGCTCATCTCTTCTTTCAGGCCAAGCAGCTGTGCTTCGGTCTGGCGGAGTCCGTCAGCCCATGGTCTTGCTAGGCAATCGGGAAGCACTTACCTCCATTTCTTCGTCTTCATCTTGATCTTCATCCTGATCCTCCGGGAACTCATCCTCATCCTCGTCCCTCATTTCTTCGTCGACACCATGCACAGGCTGCCCACTAAGTATGCCCTCCCATTGTATGCACTACTGGATGGCTCTCCGCCGCTGAGGATCCCTCTTGCCGTGCCAAGACGACCTCATTCCCAACAGGCTGTACGTTCGGTGGTGGTGGTGGTGGTGGTGGGCCGTGAGCTTGCATGGCTTCGATTGCTTGCATTCGAGCGAGAGTGCTTATCATCTGCTGTTCCAGATGTTCCCGGGCGGCTCGCTCTTGTTGCAGCAGCGTCAGTAGTGTGTCTCTCTCCCGCTTAGCCGCCAGCCTGATCGTGTCGAGTTGCTTTCACAATCCAATCAGCCCCCACACAATACATGTCTAAACAAGAATCAAACTCACAGTTTCGTACACAGCTTCTCCAACGAAATGAGTCTTGATTCGATGACGAGGACCGGCCTCATGAGAATCTGCCTCATCAGGACGCGCGCGCTGCGGCCGGGGTATTTGACTTGTGCTCCCTCTTGGGCCAGCATGCTGAACCACAGATGGATGGTTGCTGCGAGGAGCGAGGTGCGCGAAATGAACGTTCGGCTGCGGAGATCCGGCATTTGGTGCTTGAGGAGCGATTGGCGGGTGGTGCACAACTATTTGCGACGAGGGGCCGCCGTATTGTACGTGCGTCTGCCCCGGTGGAGGGGTCATTTCCGAGTCTTCATTCATAGTCTAGCAGCCGGTTACAGACAAGCAAACCAAGTAAGGGTTGAAGTGTCCTCGAACGATAAACGCTCGCGAACAGGGGGTTTGGAGATGTGTGAATGTCCTCGTACGATACACGCTCGCGGACAAGAATAGAGTGAAGTTGGGTAAGCAGTTGAGTGTTGGGGGCGGAGAGAGAAGGCGAGGTCAGTAAACCACCCTTCATTCATGCGCCGTTCTTATACTTAGAATATCTTATTGTTCTTTGCCGAGTCTTTGTTTTCTTAGATTCCCTTATATCTAGGGTACATACTCCATTCGGATCATTCGCCTATATCAGCCCTGAAGAGGACAATCAGCCCGGCAATGTCTCCTGTGGTCCTCCGAGACATTCGGCATAGATCCGACCAGTATCTCGGGTATCTCGGATAAACCTTCCATACCGGCATCCTTGGTCTCCGAGCCGTCCAACGTCGAGATTTGACCTTGTATATGGTGCAGGTCATTCAGGACATCGAATAGACGGAATATGAGTGATAATCAAGCATACTGAACACGTATCACACCGCAAAATTGAAACTTTCTGTGTAACCAGTATACTTTGCAGTAAACAATGAATACAGTTCGTTCAGAAAGTATTCCAGAAAGTAATGTATTCTGTAGAACAGAAAACTTACCTGTAAGCAAAGCTATCTGTAAAGGATTCTGTTTATCAGTATACAAAGCTTTCGGCGCCGCCAGTAAATGATCCAGTAAGTACTGTATTCTGGATCACTTTCGGCATCACAGTAAACAATAAGAACTGGGGTGCCGAAAGTGATCCAGAATACAATAGAAACTGGATCACTTTCTGCGCACCAGTAAGTAATGCTTACTGGCGGACAGAAAGCGGCCCTGTAAACAATAGTTACGGGCCGCTCAGAAAGCGCACCCGTAAGCTATGGTTTCGGGCGCCGCAGAAAGCGGACCAGAAAGCAGTGTTTTCTGGCCGTGCTGCAGCACGCCGGCAGCACGACTGCAGCACGTCTGCAGCACGCCGGCCGCAAACCCCATCAAAATAGACAAAATTTCGGGGGAAAAAGTCAGACACATATTTGAGTCGTACAGCAAGGATATCGTTAGAATACATGATGTAGTCCAAGATCTATAGCCAAATAAATTTAAAAGTATTGTCGAGAAATCTCAGTTTACTGTAGTATTTCGACCAAGTGTTCACTGGGTGTCACCTGTCACCTACAATGTTCACTGGATAAGGTGTTCAGAGCACAGCAAATTACCTTATATGGTAGGCCGGCGAATGCCGGCCCGGAATTTTTTGACGTTTTTCGTCCATTTTTGGCGAAAAAACCCAAGTGTCACCGTCACCGCAACCAAAAGTGTTCAGTTCACAGGTCCCTGTCACCCGTCACCTGAACACTTGGTCATAATACTACAGTAGTCCTTGTAACAGCACGAGGCCATGAAATGCCGACAAATCAAATGACTTTCGCGACGAGGTCGAATCGCCTACTCCACCTCCTCCAACGATACCTCCGCCCTGATCACCTTGCGAGCCTCCCCCACCTCCGGCCTTAACCCAGCAAGCCGGCCCTTGCTGGGTTGAAGCGTCGTAGAATTGTGATGAGACTGCCATTGTGGGCGAGGGTATATTTGCCTCACCAGAGGTGGCGAAGAAGAGAATGCTGAGGGCGGAGATGCAGACTTCGCTAAAAAAGCCACCGCGGACATATCCTCGCCCCAGGACCCCATCTTTGCCCAGACAGCCAACCCACCACCATCGACGACCCAGCCAGCGCACTACTTCCCTCTGCCGCCTTTCACACCACTGCCAAAGCTACTGATTTCCACCACCATCCCAACAATCCGATCGCGGCCCGTAAGCTGCGACCTGACGTTACATGCAGGCAGCAGCGAGCAATGCTTGATCACGATGGGCGGTACAATACCACCTCCGCCATTTTCCGAGTCTTTGTCGGTATCTTCAGCTTTCTCCTCCACCGCTCCTCGAGCGTCCCCAACGCTAACCGCACCCCCACCCGCGCCCTCTTTATCCGAGCAAAACGCACTGGCGCCTAGCGAGCGCGATATCACTGCCTAACATTGCCGCCAAATCGTTCGCCGAGGATAACACTCGACGAGCGTCGATGGAAGATTTCGCAGGTTGGGGTGGAAGAGTAGAAGGCGGCTGGTGGAGAATTGAAGAGGGAAGGAAGGTCGGTGTCTTCGTGGTAATGAGTTTCTTCCGAATAACAGCGGGTAGTGGAGAGGAGTGGTATCCAAATCCGAATCTACCTCATCCTCCGCGAATGATTCGCCGTTGGCGGGGGTGACGTGGATGTGGTGGAGCGGGAGGGGCGGGCGGAGGAAGGAAAGGGTCGGATGGAGTGGTAGACATGTGGGGCCGGAGACCTCGGGACGAGAACCCGCCGTACAAAACAGAATGAGGGCGCATGACATGGGTTCAAAGACACCAGAGGAGAGGAAGAGAGCGCTGAGTCGCTCCAACGACGTTTGCGTCTGCTGCCGCTGGGCAAGCAAGGAAGGCAAGATCCGCGAATGCATCAGAGGCAGCGAAGTGGAAACGGCAGCGGCGGTAAGGTAGGATCCGCCGTGGAAGACGACGTAACCGAAGCTGAGGTGCATGCGGCCAAAGCGGGAATGACGAACGTCGGGGCGGGGCACTGCTGATGCTGATGCTGGTCCTGGTGAAACGTGTGGGGAAGAAACGAAGGACGGGGCGGAGGCGCGTGATGGTAAACTTGCACGAATACGATGACGGGCTGCACGCCATCTCCGCACTTCGTTTAGTACCCGGTTCCTTCTGCCTCCCACCACCATCGCGATGGCTTTATTCCCGCGTTCCCAAACAGCTCTTGCTTGACCGAGACTGGCCCCGTAGGTACAAAGGGGCGTCCGGCGCGGAGGGAAACGAAGCCGCGCGAATGAGGACGAGTGGTAAAAACACGGCGGGCTGATTCTGTGTCATCTCCCCGGCTCCGCTAGTAGTGGTACTGGGGCCATTCGGCCAGCAAGCCATCCGCCTTGTCAAAGGCGAGGCGCATATCTGAGAACGCCCGGTGTGGTACACGTATGGCTGTACAATCCTTTACCGAATGTCTCATAGCCCTCATCCTACAAAAATATGTCGATCGAATCAATTTTTTTTATTCCAAGACGAGAGAGAGAGAAAGAACGAGCCCGACACCCCCGCCCTCCCCCGGGCCACAAACAACCCCTTCAAATGCACCCCGGAATCCTCATACACCCTTTGACTGACATATTCCAGCGACGACACATGGGGACCTCGCGCTCCATGGTGCGGATCTGCACGAGGGAAATGAGCGCGACGGCGGGACGGGAGCTGGGAGAAACACGTCGATTACTGAAGTATTGTAACAAAGAGAAACGAAGGAGTAAACGGTATCACTCACCTGCGTGATCCCGTTTTGCGAAACACTCATAACGTCGGTGAAGCGGTCGGTCAGCCACAAGTTGACTACTCCCCGCTTTTTCTCGCCTCGCCTCTCCGCACCCGAATCCCCCGCCCGCTCACACCATCAAGAGGCGCAAAAGCGCCGCGCTCTCCAAACGCGTGCACGAGACATGCAGCCGATCGTTTCTCAACCCCCACCCCATGGTTCCTCCCACCGTGACCAGCCGCCACGTCCTTTCTAACACACCCCTCAACGCCTCACAGTCAACTGCAGCCTCAAGATATTCGACGACTCTCCCAGCTTGGAATGAGTTAGTACGGAATCGCATACACGAGATGGCGGTAGACGCACCATATTTTGATTCGCGCACAAGAAGGGGGGGAAAGCTCGGGGAGAGCCGAAGCGCAGGTGATACCTGTGCTTGAGTGGGAGGGAGTGGGCGGCGGGGAGACAAATCGATGTCGACGTAGGATGGCACAGGTGCTTTGTGTGTACGTAGCTGTAGTTAAGGAGCTTCTTGATTTCAGATTGAACAGCATCTCTAGGTCGAAATCTGTGGAAGCCCATAAGTAGACGGTGTATGAGAGTGGTAAGAACTCGCTGGAATTGAAAGATGCTCGCAAAATCGCGAGTTAAAAAGCAGTGTGATCTTTGTGAAGCATGCACTGAGCTGAGTTGAGTCATCAGCACAAACGAGCTAGTCGAAGAGAAGCTTACCTCGAGTCCGTCGTTGCGTGCGTGAATTACACCTTTTGAACAGGGACCGGACGAGCTTGAATCGCTCGGGAAATTATAAGAGAAGACGCCATCTGAAAGAAAGACAGACGTCTCAGTACGAGACTACAAATATCACATCAAGTGAAACGTGCCTCCGAAACGAACTTCTTCAACTTGAACTCCACTTTGGCCAAACGAGTGGAATGAGCGGCAAATTTTGAACAGCATGGAGTGCTACATAGATTGAAACAATTGAACCGATGGGTGCTGAACTTCGGCGAGATTCAATTGAGCTCACTTACTAACCCGGTGATTCGATCCAATTGAATCGTATCGAATTTGAAGTGACTATTCAGCAAACTGTGCGTTCAGTGCATATCAGTTTGAATGTGGAGAACGGGAGAAATTAAGCAAGTCTCACCTGAGTACCCTTCTATACACCAACTCATCCCGTGGCTGGTGGTGGTAATTGTATTCCCTGGACGAGATTGTGTCAACGTGGGGAATGAGATAAAAGAGTGATAAAATGAGCGTAGACGCAGAGGAGCGAGAGTAGAAAGAGAGAGAAACGAACGAGGTGGAAGAAGGCACGAAAATATCGTGTCATCGAATCGGGAAAGTGAGAAAGAAAAGAAAGGAAACACAGGAGGGGGGAGAGAGCGAGCTTGTATGTAGAGAACTTGATCCAGAACATCTTGTAGTAAGCAGCACGTACCTTTTTGTCCTTGTAATTCTTTCAGTCTCTACATCCGCGTCCGGATACCCATGGCCGAATCTTTTATCGTCCTGGTCAATTCGAAAGCTGCACAAAGAGCCGCCGATGCCGATCCCGTGTCACCTCCGCCTTGGTGAGGAGGAGGCCTCCATGGATCTTGATAACCCAGCGGTGCTGAGTAGATTCGGCGATTGTGGGGGACTGCGACGAGCAAGCGACGAGGCGCTGTCGAAGTTTTGGTGGAGATGAGGGTGTCTAGGACGTTGATGCGTCCAAGACCGCAGGCAGCCAAGCAGCATTGGTGATGTCCATCGTTGGCACAGCGCAAACCGGGCGGGATCGTGGACGGTGGTGTGCGTCAGCGGAATGAGAGTAGCAGCAGTGATGTGGCTGTGTATGGCACTGATTTGCTCACGGCCGTCAATCAGTACCCGGGCCGTTTCTGCTTCAAGCAATCCATCACCATCCGCACCTGCCGTCGTCTTGCAGCGGTGAGCACTTCACAGTCGGCTTGACTTAGTGCTTACTGACTTCGACTTCGGTGATTTTCAGGTTGAAACTTGAATCGTTGCTTTGTTAAGGACCTTGATTCCCTCAGTCCCTGCACAGTGCAAATTCCCTGAGCCCTTGAACTCACGGTGATTATTCACCATTGTTATTCACCCAACATTAAGGAATCCTCGAATACCCAGCCCAGTTCGGCGCCTAGGTGAAAAACACACCAGACCTTTAATTGTTTCCTCGGTTTAAGTACTACTAACCAAGTGCCAATAAGTATGCATTTAGGATATAAATGGCTTTTATTCCGCAACGTTTCCGACTCTTCAGTAGTCTAAGGTCATGAATGGGGAAGAATATTGAGGTTTAGGTTGAAGTCTCTGCTGAGCAATCTTGGGTAATCGTGAATTCGCAGATCTTGCCTGGTATCTGACCCTCTCCACGCCCACAGTTTTTGTCCGTTCGAAATTTTAACAAGCATAGCGAAAGTATGACGGTACGCATTGACATGAAGCACTACATTCAAATCCAGACATGTTGACACCCTCTTTCAATTGAACAAATATCCCACTTGAACCCCCGTTTCGAGCTTCTCGGTCAGGACTCAGTAACAGGACCGGCGTTATTTTGTTGATTTGCTGACTATGCCCGTTCAGATTGTATTTGAATTCATTCCGGTTTTCGTTAGTCCAAAATAACGCCATCGCACGGAAACATTGACGGGGCGCACAAAATCTATTCACCTTTCCCTTCACCGTCGATCAGAACTTTGCAGGCTGGAACATGCAATTCCACTGGATACACCAAAGGTATGCTTCATTTCAGTTGAGCGAGATTATGCCCGTGCTCGTATTGTGACTTGTGTCTGTTTCAACGGCCGAATGCTGATAGACTTCGCTCCATCGTATGCCTTGGTGGGAATCACTAGCAGGATACTCTCTAGTGTCGAAATCAGATCATTTGCTTACCTTCAACTTGAGAGCGTCAAATTCAATCTCACATTGACCATCATCATCGTCTCGTCTAGGGCCTTGTTTTTAATTCCCGGACCATTAATAACGGTTTTTTAAATTCGGTTTCCAAACAGGCCGTTTATAAACCTGTTTATAAACCGAACCCTAAAATTTCGCAAAATCAAGGTTTTCAACGCGAATTTTCGCCAAAATCTCCTCAGGGCTCCTCAATTAACACTCTACCAACACTCTACCATGAATCCGAAGGGTTTCACTGTTAGTTCAGAGCAGGCTACCGTATTGTTCCAAATTAGGAAACCATATACCCCCCGAATATTCCTTCTTGCAGACGATCTATGAGCAAATGGGTGCATGAATTAGCGATAGGAAGAGTATGATCTCCCCCTTGAATATCATCACCCGGTTAGTCTCCTTTACTTCCTCAAAATGAGCAGAGTTTCTCTCACCTTACGTCAGCTAGAAGAATTAAAAACCGATGAAACTGGCCGAGCGTTCAAAAAACCGGTTTATAAACCAGTGTTTATAAACCGGTTTACAAACTGGATCAAAAAACAATGCCCTAGTCTCGTCTCGTACGATTTATTAATAGTCGAGTGCATGTTCAATTTGAGGTGAATTTGACTCACTTCAAGTTCGACTTGCTTTGTTTGGTCTTTATCTCATATACACCCTGAACCCAGATTCATACATCTAAGTAACGGTCAATCACTCGAGTTATGTGACTTTGCATTCACATTGCGATTGTCAAAGTGAGTCCTGGTTTGCATTTCAATGGGTTCAATATCCTGACGACTGACTTGCCATTCGACAATTTCGTTCTTCTTTGTCTTGTTCCCGAAATCTTCGATGTCTGCCAACTGACAGCGGCAAAGAGATGCACATAGCGGCTGTTTAGCGTAGCTGCGATAAACGGGTAAGTGGAGGTAAGTGGTTTAAATTCAAAATGAAGCGGGCAATGGAGAAGGGCGGGGAATGTGGAACTGTTGGTTCGAGGCAAAAACGGGCGGGGGTGCGCGGGTGTGGAAGCGAGGGATCGCGTGAAATAGAGTTTGGAAGAGTGAAGGGATGACGTGCAGCGCCGCGTGCTGCAGCAGAGATGCGGCAGTGCAAACCATGCTGCTGCACCCACTGTCCGCCCTGTCTTATTGTCTTTTACGTTGTCTGAGACCTTCGCACAATGGCACAATCTCGAAGACCAAACCCACGCCGCGAACTGTGACAGTCACAGTGTCACATTCGCGAACGCAGATTCCCATTCCTTCCCCAGGCCCAACTTTCTCGCTGGTGCTGCTCTTCCGCCGGTGCTCATCTGTTTTTAGCATACAAATATTATTTTCCCTCCCTTTTTCCGCTGCTTCCGGCCAGTCAACGCAAAAATTGCCATCCCCACCGACAATTGCGGCGCACCACTGCGTGGAGCTGCCGCGCGGCGTGAATGGCAATTTTTTTGTTGACTGACCGGAAGCAGCTCCAAAAGCTCGGAGTATTTGCTGCTGTAGCTCGTGTTGAATATGATTTCCTTGCCTTTTTTGCGAGAGGTGTTGTGTTTCGGGCGCCGGCCCGGACGGCCGGGGTTTTCCACCCCGGACCCCGACCGCTGCGCGGCGCTTTCCGCTCGCCGCGGAGGCCCACTGCGTGGAGCTTGCGCTCGCCGCGAGGCTTGACTCATTTACAGTTGTTTGGTGACAAAAAGAAACGGTGAGAATAAGAATCGAACTTGCGACCACCGCCAAAACAGAACTCTTGCAACGCCGTACCCACTACACATAGAACAAGGAACAGACATCAAGTAAGGATTTGATAGCTATATGCTCTGGCAAGGGCCGCATCACGCTTGTCACTGTGACAGTTCGCGGCGTGAGTTCAAATTCCCACAATCTCTATTCAGTAATTTTGAACCCGAATGCCTTCATCTAATCGCTCACAGCCGGGATACAGTAAAGCTTAATATTGTACAAGCAACTGTGCCACCCCTCTTTATATATTTCATGCCGTCCCAATGGATCATTGTATTAGTATAAAAAGTGCAGAAAATCTCGAGATTTACTATCTGACTAACTTAAAACCACCCTTTGTTTATACAAGTGGCACCTGGATTAGCAGTTCCAACTTAATAGTCATATAGTAGAGGACAAATCCAAGACGCGTAGGCTGCGGTAACTCAAGGCGGCGAGCCAGAGTCCTCGGTGCTGCAGGGGCTGCAGCATTTTGCCAGCAGAGCCACCGCACAATCGCCTCCGATGCAGTCATAAAGACAATAATCAACCACGCCACCGTCCACACTACAGCACGGTGCGCCAAGTGGTCGGCAAGCTTCAGCGTCTCACCTGTTATCCCGTCCTGACCCCAATCTCTGCTCCACACCCTTCGGTTTCTTACCCACTACGCGCACCCGGGCCTTCCAAAAGCTATTCTCGGTTCTCCATTTTTTGTCGACCGTGCGGGCGAGTGGTGCTGCAGCACGGGGATTGAGAAACGAAGACCGAGTCGCAGCATTCTTTGAAGTCTGATTAGAAGCCGAGTCAATACGGCGAAAATTCACCAAGAAACAACCCACCGATAAATCCAATCAACTCGCAAACCCCTGCGACTAAGCTACTACATAGTATCGAGGCGCAAAGACAAACACCTTGGACATTGAGCTGAAACGAACAAGAACCGTCAATAAGCAATGAACGCACAGTTGAGAACGAACCCGAATAACTCAAGAATCATGATTTTCTCAGCGTCGTATCGAACAAAGTCAGAAAGCCGAAAGTAATTGTTGATAAAATTATAAAACTGCATTACAAGGCACCTGAAAACGCAACCAGAAACCCGAGAGGTTGCAATTTGAAGGCTTGTAAGTCTATGTAGGAAACTGGAGAATGAGTCAATAAGCGGAAATGTCGTACAAGGGCATGAAAGAACGAGCTCTGCATTAATGCGATGCGACCAATGACTCGACGTTCTAACGCATAATTTGACAACGTTGTTGGGAGTTGGATGCAATGCGTGAGGGCTGAGTTGAAGTGAACGGATATAGACGCGCGCGCGCGAAATGAAGCAACGCTCAAGAAGTTCGAGCTGGTCTGCAGAGGATTCGCTGTGCTGCAGCACCAATGTGACGCGGGCTGCATCACCAGACACCTATCCTTTCGTCTTCAATCTTGTCGATTACGATCCGAATCCACTTGACCGAAGTTTGAACCCGTATTTGACGTAAGCAAAACCTAGAGGACAATAAGAAAGGACAGACAGTTGGTACAGCAGCACTGTTTGCATTGCCGCATCCGTGCTGCAGCACAGCAGATTTGCAGACCGACTACGAGTCGGACTCGAGTACAGCTTGAGTGAGTTGTGCTCTATTGCGCTGGTTCGTTCGCACAGGTAAAACGTGTCAATCAAAATGAAATTCAAACTGTCTAGGCTATCTCTCTCGTTGATAATATGTGCCCTTGAACTGATTCGTGCTTACAGTAATACCCTGCCCTATCTCCAGTGTGCCTTCCTCCATCCATATGATTCACCCCTCTCGGTCCCTGGATGAGTGGGCATAGAGGCCGAGGATTGCGGTCGTAAGTACAGGATAAATCGGGGGCATGGTGGTCTCCCCGCTTACTCGATGACCTGTCGTTTGGCGAAGCTGCCCCGGAAGATCTGAAACAAAAGGATGAAAGGCCTGAGGAAGGCTATTATGTCGCGTTTTGGACATCAATGAAAGCGACTCACAAGGGAGATAGACCAGGGGTGTCAAATTGAGGGAGAAGGGCATAAGACGAACTTCTCCATCGGCGTCGTAATTATCGAGGTGGTGTGCGAGTTCGTGCGAGCTGAGCGTCGGGGTCGCTGTATCCGTGTCGCGGCGTTGAAGGATGCCAGTGGTCACGAGAACGAATGCACGGGTTCACGGTGCGAGCAGCCAGGACCGGTGATCTGTATCGCAAGGTCGAATGAGAATGAAGCACCGAAGGGAGAAAGAAAACAGATATACGCACCGAAAGAACCCGACGCGGCGTGGCGCAGTCCCTCCGACAGCTGCATCGTTCGAGAGCGATTGCGTCGAGTAAACTCGCTGTCCGGTGTCGGATGAGAAAATTAAAGACAGAAACGGGTCAATAAATGTGACCTCGCGCGCGCGGCCGTTTCCTGCTGTCAGCGCTAGCAAGAGGAGTCAGGACCCAGGGTGTATATTGTCGGCGTAGTAGGCTAGAGCAAGAGGTGCTGTAGATGATGGGACACAAGTCACGGTGAGTGAGGGAGGTCGTCAGAGGTCGTCGAGATCGGCGGATGACATTCACGCAGCGTAGAGTCGTAGGCGCTGTGTGAGACGCGTCAGGGAGGAGGGCTCAGGGCGGACGTCAACGTGGTGTGAAGGAGCAGGATTTAGGCCGATAAATCCGTGCAGCATCCAAGGGGTGGCGGTAACAAAAGTTCTTGACCAGGACTACCCCAAACCTTCCTGTCAAGACCCCGAAAACCAGACCCACCACCACCAGTCGGCAATCAGCTGATGCTTGCTTAAACGGGTAATCCTTCCGAACACCACAGCAGAAAGTGGGCAAGTTGAGCGGTCAGTCACCGTCAGTGGCAATATATCGACGGTAACTAAATACATAACACTCTGGAAACTGTACAGTGAGATTTTTGGGAACTGAAATGCAGTTTGGGTCGTAAACTCAAAGCAGAATGGCACCAAGCATAGGCCAGTTGCCAGAGATTGAGAACCTCACACTCAGTTTCAAGGTAATATGATAGTTTGACTTGTTTTGGCACACTTCTCAAACGTTTCTGGATGTTTTGGTGCTCTCAATGCGAGTACAGAAGACGAGAGGTGAAAGGGCGAGCGTGTTCTTATGTCATTCTTATGTCACAGTGCTGTCAAAGTGCCGTTGCCATCAAACGCTGTCAACTTTCCAGCGACTTTCTTCGAGTAAATAAGGGAGGATACCGGGCACATTAAAATCATGTAAATACATATTATAGCGCATAAAAGCACTCCAAACCACATGGTGTGCTTTATACCAGTAGAACCAGTGAGCGTTAACGAGATATTCAAGAACTTCGTGAAAATGACCACCAAAACCTCTTTTCGCGGACCCCGGATACTAGATCGACTACTACCAGTGGGTAGTCATGGTCCATCAATCCAGTTTCCGCCACCCCTTGGCAGCATCACGTAACCGAACTGCCACCGCCTTTTGTCTCCTGCCAGTTTGTCTTCGACGCGTTTCTGTCATCTGATATATACTACTTGTTCTGGGTCGACGCACTCTCGCTGGCGTCGATTTATTATCACTCTACTGGCACTGAATCTAGCTGCGCCGCCGCTGCTGCGGCACTTGCCAGTGTTCCAAGGTTCTGAATCGGACCAAGAATCGGACTCGCCCTGGGCCAGCGCTTCGACCATTGCCAATCGGCCCAATGATTGCTGCAGCACCGTTGACCAGCAATAAATGACTCTTTTAGTGGCTCATTCTAGCCGGCGAGCTACATTCGTGAGCAATGAACCGAATCTCTCCACGAGATGGTGGACATCTGTTTGCTACGTAGGTGCCCCAACTCGAATCTCGATTGCTTGATTCAGTGCCGCACCTCTCATTCCGTGCTGCAGCACTGTCTTATTGTTCTTTGTGTCCGAGTCCCATGGCCTGTACAGAGTTCTGACCACGTATTCAAGAAGCTTGTGCTGCAGCATGAACACGGCAGCCGCCTCCACAGTAGACTCAAGGTACTTCTCGTTTCTTATTTTCTGTTCTCGAGGAAAAAGATGTTTTCCTGCGTCGTTTACGCCTTTATTGTTGATTCGAGGGCCTCACCGCAGTCAAGTAACAAAGCAACACTTAGAATGAGCTGGGACACGCACCGGACATAGCCGTGATGTTATGTCAATGGCCTCGCCAACGGTTTCCGGAGCTCCGCGGTCCGAACACGAATGATTTCTTTCGTTCTCAATCTATACTGCACCAAACAACGCCCGTAAACAACATGTATTGTACTAGGACTCGGCGGCGGTGTTTCCCGCACATTGATGCGCCGCTTTTCGAATTTATCTCCCCAAATAAGACCGTTGCGCGCTTCTCTCGTCACCTCTCGTCACTCAAGCGGCGACAATCAGCATGGGCCTCTCACGTCTTGTCTTTCGGACATCTCGGCGTGTCCCACAAGAAATCGTGGCCTTGGATTTCCATGGGACACGCGCAAATTGGCTGGGCGCCTCTCCCACAGCGTGTCCCAGGCAAAACTGGATCCCGGCCCGTCATGGGACACGCAGAGCAGGCCGCCGCCCAGGGCGTAAATGTTCTCACACGTGTGCCGCGTACTTACTTATGATTCCGCGGGACTTCCTTGCTATTCCCTCCCGACCCCTTGTGATGGCGCGTCAATGGGATCATAAATTACGCGAAATGTACGTAAATTCTGATAACTCGTTAATGGGCGTGTTCAATGGCCTTTCAAAAGCATTCGGTGCCCCGGGGCCGCCCCACCCCGATCCCGCAAACAGCCAGCGTGTCCCGGGACACGCTGGCGCTGCCATTTCCCTTATTGGGCCGTGTCCCATAGAAACTAAGCATGACCATCAAGGAAGTCTCTTGCGCGAACCCTTGCTGCAATCCCTCCCGGCGCCTCTTCAACCCTTCCAGCGAACACAAGTCGCGGATCCCCATTACATCGCCAAGAGACCCAATCGCCTCGTTCGACCAACGAAGCTCCTCCGCTATGGAGCGGTAGGATGGGTCAGTGGTGACAGGAACACGGTGTATTACCACACGCTGCCAAGGCTTGTCGAGATTAAACCGTGGCCGGTCCCGGTCGAGCAGGGAGAAGTACGACCGTACAACAGACCAAATGGTCTGCTCATGCTCGCGAAGCTGGACGGCAGTGTAGGGAGCTTGTGTGTGGAGAACCAGGTTACCTCCGCGAGACCTATTGACACCTCTCAGCTTGGCAGCACCATTGAGGGCCGCATTGAGACTGTCGCGAAGGCGTTGCGGGTCAGAGAGGGACTTGATGACCGACGAGTTTGCAAAACGGAGGATGAGCCGCTGAGGCGCGGAGCGAGAAGTTGTCGGGGGAGTGGGAGCCTTGTCGGGCCGACGTGGCTTCTGTGGTGTGTTCTTGGTTGGTGGTCCTTTCGGAACCGTCGCAGGGGTGGCGGCCTTAGCCGCGGTCGCGTAGGTAGGTTTTGCTGTAAGGGGCATGATGGAGGAGTGGTCTATCATGCGGCGTTTCAACACGTCAGCTGCTGGCGGAGTTTTTGGGCAGCAGTTCGAACCCCCCACCCCCCCGGCGAGACAACACTTTTGACACTCGCCGGCTTCCCCACCACCGATTTTCCGGCATTGGTGATCGTTGATCCGACTTTGTCACTGCCAGCCCACTTCCATCAACAGTTTCACTTCCCACCATCATCCGAGCCTCGGATCGCAGCAGGCAATCACCCGGCGGCCAGCACATTCCAGTATCACAGTATTTGAATTTTGCGGTCATACTCAAACCTGCTCGGACTTCGCCCACCCGGGCCGCGGTTTATCCCAGTGGAGGTTGCCTGGGAGTTTCAATGGGGGCCACCAAAAAGAACCGACACATCACTGCACTGTGCCGAAAAAGGGAATTCTATCAGTCTGGGTTCAGATTGGGTGATGGGGAACAAGGGATGTTTGCTGTGGTGGTGTCGGCCGGCAGGAAGCCAGATTACGCATCCATCAGATGGAATGATTTACAGTACCTGGGAATATTACCCACTACTTCATTGTGGGATTGCCACAGGACTGGGTTGCGATCACTCAGTCATTGTGTTAGAGTCTGCTTACATCACGAGACAGAATTATGGAATACGCGTTAGTAAAATAGTTGACAGTTTGTATCTCTATCATATGCCGTAGGCGCACCGGACTCCGGAGGATTCAAAAAAAAAAAAAAAAAAAAAAAAAGGTTTTGCTGTAGCTGCTTCAACCGGAGCAGGGGGCGTGGGGAGGGTGTCAGTGGTAGGTTCCTTGGTGTGTTGAATGATATCCTTCGGGTAGAAGTGCCGTTCCAGGTCATTGGCCAGGGAACGGAGCTGGTATATCTCTTCGAACAGTCGGGGGTTGGCCATTAGCGGGTTTCCGCGTGGCCTGTGTCCGCCATCAATTCTAGACGACACAAGATGCTGGACGTCAGTCATTAGAAACCGAACGCCGTCTGCTACCTTTTTTCGGCAGTGGTTCCAAGCGCAAGGCGGTGGAGACGTGGTGAGCTGTATGGGGGCTATCGGGGTGCGCTGGTCGAGTGTGCTCGTTGGCACATGCCGTGCGGGCGTGGGTGTGGTGGGCATCGAGGGCGACGGAGAGCCTGCGCCCGCAGAGTCATCCGCGATTCGCCCTCTCTTCACAATACGGTCGGTGGTGGGTGACTGGGTGACAAGAGCTGAGGTGGAGGGTGTTGGTGTTGTTGGCTCTGCTGAGGCAGAGGTGTCCGGTGGGGAGTCTGACCGAGGTCGACGCTGGCCCACATTTTTGCTGGTGATGGTTGAGAGAAAACGTGACATCTGACGGGGTTTTGTCAACATCCTAACCGGCTGTCGAGATGTTGAAACTCACACGCGGTCCCCGGCGCCGCGCGCCGGATCAACAACAATTCAAAGAGATCCACGTTTCCCGAGTCGGCGAATCTCCGCAAGCGGTTGCACTCCACTTAGTCTCAATCTCGAATCAGTATTCTCATTGTATCAACTTTCAACGCACACCGACCATTGGATCTGCTGTCAACGGCAGTCGGCTGGTCGCTGTGCTGAAAATTTCTGGGTCCGCTCGTGGTTGAATGCATCGACTCGATTTTCTTGTGGAACTGGCAACTTGCTGTCAAAAAACGCTGATATCAGGGCCCCCAGACTCAAAATAGGCAGCATTTGTGTTGCTGGCTAACGATACAACTGACTTGGTTCATTAGCCTGTTTGCGAAGCAGCCATTGAATGGCTAATAGAGACTTTGCGGAAGCCACCGGTGGCTATTTGTGGCTCTTCGCGTGCAATAGTTTTTTGAGCCTCCCGCTAGAGTTAGCCACCCTAGCATCCCGTGAATAGGTAGTACAAATAGTGGCTAATCTACCCAGAGGCTGTCATCCGGTCCCGAGAAAAATTAGCCACCAATAGCCACCAGTGGCTACCGCAAAGTCTCTAATGGCTAAACAAGTGTCCAGATTCCGGCGTATTGACAAAAGACACCCCCAGTCCGAGTACCCGAACTTCATTCCAGACAGCTCCTCTTGACTTCTACATGAAAGCTTGGCCAATCAAAGTTTCCTAATGCGGAAATCGGTAGCCATTCAATGGCTCCAATGGCTCTTCGCAAACCCTCTATTGGCCAATCTTTTTCCTTCCAGGGAAGGATGTACACTTGGACCCCATACCAAGTTTGCGATTGCAAATTCAATATCAAGAATGCGAAAATTCGGTGACTGAGAAGGTAAATTTCCAGACAAGATGGAGAACTGCCGGCACCTACTTCCTTTTTCAAATATTTTCAGCTGTCTAGGTCCTGGACTCCAGGAATCTTCTATGTGGCTCCAACACTGATATGTTTCACATTGTTTTCAGCCCGCGCCTGTTCTAGTTCGCGAATTCCTCTTTCTACGCCAATCGAATTCACGCAGACTATAGCAAGTACGGTACACAACGGCCGAGGCTCAACCCTGATTCGAGATACAAGTCCTGTTTCCACACTGGCAGGCTAGCACTACTAGTAGTAGCAGTTTTACTAGCAGAAAGCAGAAAACTTTCCTTAATATACTTATGCCGAAAGCATGTACCTTGATATAGGCTCGAAACCAGCCGTTATAGTAGCAATGACGAGCAAGCAGGTATCACTGACAATAACGGCTGGAAGCACTTAGCCGTAAACTGATAGATGGTAATTTCAAACTCCGATTATACCTTTTTAGGAAGTATCTCCGAGGCTCGAAGCGACTTGTTTTCACGTTTGCCTCAAGATAATATTTCAAAATATGGGCTAACCACATTCTCTATTGACTCCAAGTCCTTTGTGACTTTGATACAGGTTTTGCCTTACATACAGAAGGTTCATTGACCCAAAATAAAACCTGATGCTAAGGTAGGGCTCATTCATAAGGAACCTACGTCATGTGATCAAATGTGACGCCCCTTTTTGGGCGATTTCCTTGTTTTCAACCCCTTTTGACCCAATCCTGGCATAATCCCATGGGTTTCGATACGAAGATAACTGCATTTAGCTTATTCAAGGACACCTGCATGGTTTTTTGCGCGATAGTTGATGCCTATGATTTATTGAAAGAATTTTGGTTCGGGAGCATTGTTTCACTTTCAATGAATCCAATTCAGCTTCAAATATTAATATATGTTGCAGTATTTCACTAACAAAGTACTAAAGTAGATCTTCGTATTTACTTATGGCTTTGTGGTCACAGGCAATGCAAAAGGAATGGGAAACGGCAACTCAACCCAAAATGGAGTGTGATATTTGATCACATCCCTACCTTAGAAACCTTCACAATGATGGTATTTTCAGGTAATCTTGGCCCGGAAGCTCTCCACTGAAGGGCAGAAATGGTTTCCGACAGTTTCAGGCAGCATTTGAGTGAAAGAAAACAAAACTCTCAGAGATACTTCCTAATAAGGTATAGTCGGAGTTTGAATTTTCCATCTATCAATCTACACCTAAGTGCTTCCAGCCGTTATGGTAAGTAATACCTGCTTGCTCGTCATTACTCCCACTAACGGCTGGTCTCGAGCTGACAGCGTGTGCTCAAAGCGAGCACCGCGAGCTAGAGCACTTAGCCGGCGAAGGAAAGATGCCGATCATTGATCGTTGATCGTTTCTCTTCTTTCCTTTCGCTCTCCTCAAGGCTTTCTCGGTTTTGGAACTGCGTTGTCTGTGGGCTCCGTTGTCTCTCTTCTTCGGCCGCCGGCGTTTCTGGTGACACCAATGTGACACCTTTCCTCGGTCCTTGGTCCCAGCCAGTCCAAAATGGCCAATGTGCTCTCTTACCCCTATCCCTTCAAGACTCGGGCTCTCTGAGGCTTTCCTTCACCGCTTTCAGCATGGGAACCTTCTCATTGCAATATTCATCTAGACTCCGCCCTTATGGATTATCTCAATCTCTATCTCTGACTCAAATTATCACCAACAAGCATACTATTCAAGACTCTCCTATTCCCGTCATCTTGTCCAGCATGCACCCGCGTTTCCGAAGCTTCCCCTCTTGACATTCGAAGGGCATCTCGGAACGAATTCACAGTGGTATCTGCGCTTTCTCATCTTCTTCATTGCACGGTGCTGTCATTTCTCTAGGAATTGCGTGAAGCATTTGGTTGCCGCTTCCGGCTTCCATCTTACATTATTCTGTGCCTTTGTGCAGCCTATTCCGCGCCTTTGTGCGAAATTATTTCGTGCACCTTTGTGCCTATTTATTCCGTGCACCTTTGTGCCTATGTATTTCGTGCGCCTTTGCGCCAATCTATTTCGTGCGCCTTTGCGCCAGCTATTTCGTGTGCCTTTGCACCATTCTGTGCCTTTGCACCAATTATCATGTCGTGCCTCCTTGCCGTCTTGATCCTGTGCCTTCGTGCCACCGACCCGGGGTTGTTTGGTACGATATCTATTGCTATGGAATTTTCTTTTGCTGTTGTCTTGTTTCCAGGTTTATATCCCGAAGACCTGTATGCCGCAATTTGCATGCTACATTGCCTATCAATTTGTTCGCATGCTCCGCTGCGGGCCGCTGCGACCTGTATGCCGGAATTTCCGTGCCTCTGCAGCATTATTTCGCCTGTATGCTGCAATTTGCATGCTGCAGTGCCATTTATTTTGTTCGCATGCTCCGCTGCGGGCACCTGCGACTTGTATGCCGGAATTTCCGTGCCTCTGCAGCATTATTTCGCCTGTATGCTGCAATTTGCATGCTGCAGTGCCATTTATTTTGTTCGCATGCTCCGCTGCGGGCCGCTGCGACCTGTATGCCGGAATTTCCGTGCCTCTGCAGCATTATATCGCCTGTATGCTGCAATTTGCATGCTACAGCGCATATTCTCTCGTTCGCATGCTCCATGCGAGCCGCTGCGGCCTGCATGCCGGAATTTCTGGGGGCAGTTTTAGTGTATTACGCCGCTGTGCTGCAGTGCTCGCTATTCCTGCGATGCCAAACATTCTGTGAGTCTTCGCTGGCAGCATTGTTACGCCTGGTCATTTCTGTGCACTGCTATGCCCCTGAGTTCTACCATTCCGTTGATGTGCTCATGCACTGCGGCACAAAATTATTTGTTGGTAAATGCGATGGGTCTCTGTCCTTTCGTTGTCGTTGTAACGTTTTGTTTCGGTTGGCCTCGCTCCAAGACCGTCTTGTTTGGCCTACCGGGCAATCTACTCGTCTAATCTGGCGGTGGATTGTCTATTTTAGCCATCCGCTGCGGGCGACTGCGAGGTGTATGCCCGAGTCCGGACTTCCACGGTCCCGCGTTTGTTTCAGGTGCAGTATTACTCTGCCGGTATGCCGCTGCGCTGCAGTGCCCGTTATCCTCCTCTTTGCATGCGCCACTGTGGGCCGCTATGATTAGCATACCAGATTTTCTGCCCCTCTGTAGCATGTTTTATGCTCGCATTCTACAGTTGCGCTAGGCATTTATTCGTTTATATGCTACATTGTGAGCTACTTCGATCTGCCCACCGGAATTTTCGGGTTCACTATTGTTTCGCCTCCGCGCTGCTGCATCATTCAAGGTTAACAATTTTCTTTCGCTGATGCGGTGGTCAATCCGACACAACTCACCGCTGCTATGCATTTTTTATTCACATGGGTTTGTGCCTCTTCGTTGCTTATGCATCGTTACCTTCTTAGGGTTTAAATGGTCTATTTCACGTCATTCTAGCTGCGTTTCATCACGCTTTCACTAACAGATTTTATTGTTTTCAGCATACTGGTGGTTGTGGATCACTATCCATTCCCTCTCTGCATACTTTGTACATCGGAGACTCGGTTCTCTTTTCCAGTTCGAACATCGATGGTGATGATTTTCTTTATTGATCCATCTCTTCCGATTGCTTGCTACCCTGGTACCATTGAACCTTCATCAGCGTCATGGTTCTGTATTCTACTTCCGCTCTGTTCTTCTCGGCGGCTTCCTTCATTGGGTCTGTGTTACGATGCAACCATTCCGCAAATTGATCTCTACACCTTCATGGCTTTGATTTTCACCAATCAAGCTCACTTGATGCCCACTCGAGCCACTAGGCAACTCGGCAGTGATGTGGCCAACTTGTCTATATTCTTTGCCGATATCAGCGTCGCCACCTGATTAAGCAGTGGGTTCCGACCGGGTTATGGATTCGACTTCATAGGCTATGTCCCATGCCATTGGGCTCCCCTGTTTAATTAGGCAGCGCACTTTGTCTAACGGGGCCTTCGTTTTGTCAACTGGGTCGCACTATTCAAGACCATTTTACGGCTTTCGCCGCTATTACACTAGCCGACGAATCGTGTTCTCACGTTTGCGAATGCACTGAAGCTCGCGCCTGCCGGTCTTCAGCGGTTCTTACGAGGCGCAAATGCACTCCGACAATTCTCTAACACGGCCGTGTTCGTTCTCCCGGATCATACCTTGCTGTTTGTCCCCGCCAGTGTGCATTGACTGTCGATTGAGTGCAGCTTACTTAATCATGGTCGGCAGCCACCTTCAGCATTCTTGTTGTTTGTTTCTCGAGCTCTCTCCGCTCTTAGCTTCGATGAACGGGCCTAATTACCAGATTCAAACTTTCGTCGCCACTTTGGGGAAATTCCGTGCAGATACTTACCTCGCGCCGAGTCACACGAGTGACACACATTTGGAAGTCTTCGTTTCAAGGATTAATTTCACCTTGAGATCAGCTTAATCTCGATCAAATGGTTGCCGATTGCATCCAATCTTTGAGAATCTTTCTCTTTGAGTTCTATTCTCTGGCATATCTTTCGGCAGTCTGAATGTTCTTTGGGGGAGTCGTCTTCTCGGATTCCGCCTGTCCGGTCTCTGTGTTCCCTGGGTTTTGTGGGTTAGTGCTCATCCGGAAGCCTCACTCACAGAGAACCCAGAAACCAAAGTTTTCGGGGCTCCTCTTCCCAAAGACTTATTTGATTCACAATTCCTAGCGACTTAGCTAGCTGACAGCGTGTGCTCAAAGCGAGCACCGCGAGCTAGAGCACTTAGCCGGCTAGCTAAGAGAGCGAGAAGGAAAGATGCCGATCATTGATCGTTGATCGTTTCTCTTCTTTCCTTTCGCTCTCCTCAAGGCTTTCTCGGCCCACCCACCACACCCCCGAGTCTTGGCTTTTGGTTGACACTGTTTAGTGCTCATCCGGAAGCCTCACTCACAGAGAACCCAGAAACCAAAGTTTTCGGGGCTCCTCTTCCCAAAGACTTATTTGATTCACAATTCCTAGCGACTTAGCTAGCCTAACCTTGATACAATAAATCATTTTTTTTTATCTCACTAGTAGTAGCAGTTTTACTATCAGAAAGCAGAGAACTTTCTTCAATATATGCCGAAAGCATGTACCTTGATACAATAAATCATTTTTTTTTTTTTTTATCTCAAGCAAGGTGTCTTCCGCGACCAAGGGTGTGCGGAAACTAAAAAAAAATACCTAGGGCCGTTTTTTTTCAAACCGACCTCTTGGGCTGAACCACCCTACCACGTAAGCATTACATAACGCTCAAATAGAGCAATTTCTCACGTGATCCAGCATTGCCGAGCGGCACAAACAAAATTAGAAACTCAGAGCAACTGTTAGAGGTCGTATCAGTTTGCAGTTAAGGGTCTTAATAAGGGTGCATCTTATCTTCCGTTCTAACTTATAGCAAAATTTCAAAATACAACCAAAGTCAATAGTCCCAAAAGGGATGATACGGCGGTGAGGCTCAGCAACCATGCTGGGACCCTTTTAATACGGTTTCTTGGCTTATAAACGACAACAATAGTGTTTTCCAGCTGCTTTTGTGCTACTAGAACCACTCCCGACACTCCAAAAAATAATCAATTATTTTTTGTTTCTTGCCCTCCCGGCCGAACCACCCTCCCTGCCCGGTGTGCCGGCTTGACCGGCCCGCACACCCTTGCTTCAGACGCAGTCGGAGCTTCCTAGTCGGTATAGGGCTCCAAAATGCAGATGCTTACAAATGACTGGGTGCTTTGTAAACACAGCTGTAAGCACTGTGCGGGCCTTTCCTCGGATTTCGGATATCCAGCTGTCTAGTCTCGGATACCCAGACGTTCCTCCGCAGTCCGAGAGGGCGAGATTAGATATATCGGAGCTACTTCCTAATCTGTAATTTCAATGACAGGTTTTGGCGTTTGATTGATTTTGAGGGTGATCGGAACAAGGGCGTAGGAACGTCTGGGCCACTTCCATTGGGTCACCTACATACCATAACCCGCTTCGCGCGTCACCGCGTCCACGCCGTTCGCTCGCGTCCGCCGCCACCTACAGGACCATGCCTCCGGAGGGTGGGGACCGTCACCCCGCCCTCCGCGAGCGCTCTCAGCACCTCCTACATGATGCGCGGCGGAGCACGGCGGCGTGCAGCCACTGAATATGGTTACAATTTAAAGCATACACGCGACACAATGAGCTCGGTGTTCCGGCAGCGCACAAACAACACCGCGCACGACTGGCAGCTAGACGTTGCCGAGGCTCTCATTTTGAAGCTCTACAGCTTGGTCATCGCAGGCACGGGCATGGGCAAGACGACCCCATTTGTCCTGCCTCTCCTCCTTCTTCAAAACAAGTCGAAGCTCGTCCTCGTTATATCTCCATTACTCTCCATGCAAAAACAACAAGTAAGTGTTGACTTCTATGTGCAACTACACGTTCTCATCCTGTGTCAGATGAAGACATTCAATCAACTCGGAATCTCTGCGGCAGCCGTCAATAACGAGACGTTGGATGAGGGTTTGCTAAAGGTGCGTTACCAGAAGCTGCTTTTCACTTTTTCTTTGGCTAATTAAACGTGTGCAGCGGCTAAAATCTCACGAGTTCCAAGCTGTTTTTGTCGGGCCCGAGATGCTCATGGAGAACCCACTCTTCCACCCCTGGATCCGGCACAAGGACACGCTCGGGCGCGTTCTCTTCGTCGCCATTGACGAAGCTCATCTCATCCGCATCTGGGGAAGCGACTTTCGTCCTCAATACCAATTGTTGTCCCGTCTCCGCTCGCTGCTACCCACTCGCGTCCCTGTTCTTCCCACATCCGCCACCATTACACCCGAGGCCGAGCGCGAGATCTGCGCGGCCCAAGGACGTGGGGAGACTCAGCGGAATCAGTGGTGCCAGCTTTCAACTCATCGGGGTCAAGCTCTTCATCGCCGTCAATGGATGGCGTTGGTGATGGGCGGCGCGATTGACTGGGCTCCGAGTCCGTGTTGATGTCTTCCTCCAGGTTGTCATCATCCGAGTCAAGCTCAGGAAGATCGTGCTCATCGTCATCGTCGAGGGCGAGTGACGGCTCAATGCTGCTCTTGCTCGATACCTCCGAAACACGCTCATCGCGGCCGATTGAGAGCAGATCTGACTCGGCGGCGGCTCGTGGGAAGCTTTCGATGTGTTCTGAGCTCGTAGATTGTGTATTGCTCGATGACGAGTGCGCTAATACAGCGTCGACGTTGGACATAGCAAGCGGCGGGGTTATGGTAGGTCCTCCAATGGAAGTGGCCCAGACCTTCCTAAGTCCCCACATCCATCATCACGAAAATCAATCACAAAACTGTCATTGGAATTACAGATTAGGAAAGAGCTCCGGCTCTGCGTAAACTACGCCAACAAGGATTACGCAGGAAGGTCTGGGTATCCGAGACTACAGCTGTCGGTGTCATGTCCAACAAGTCCTTCTTCTTCTGGAACAAGAGGTGTCAGATCTCTGGATCTGAACCCCCATCAACAGCACGTGCATCAAAAGGGGGCCAAATATTATTATTTGTTTGAGGACCTGATGCGGACTTGAATCGACGTGAAGAAATAACTGTAAGACAAACTAAAGCTACAGAATGTATGGTATGGGTCTCCGGAGTGTTTTGGTCACCAAAGCTTGACACGAATGGGTCGTGCAGAGGTGTTCTCGTTTTTGATGCCGCCGACCAACCAAATAAAAATATTTGGCCCCCCTCTATACTGGCGGCGGCATCTGATGCCACCCCCTAAAAATAGAATTGCCCATTTCTGGAACTCTTGATGGAAATGATGTCGTTTGGCGCCACATCATTTTTTGGGGGGTGGCATCAGATGCCGCCGCCAGTGTAAGCGACGTCAAACACGTGAGGTTGATGGGGGTCTAGATCCAGAGATCTGACACCTCTTGTTCTGGAACCTCATCACCGACCGCTTTCCCACGACCCAGTCGCGGCTGAATAGTGAAAGTGAAAGAGAGTGTAGCTAGGAAATGGCAACCCAGAGCCCTCAGGGCAATAAAAATGCGCACGCGAGCGCCGTAGGATCATCCAGGATTCTGCCCCCGAAACCTCCAGAAAAGTATGATACGAACTCGAAACCCACTAATCAGTTAACGCACAGGGCGTCTACATTACTTATCCCGAAATAGCAGAGCGGAAAACGAGCCGTACAAGAACGCCAAAGACAACGCACCGCCCTCCTCTACTCGCTCACGGGTCTCAACACTCTCCCAAGAGCCTACGACCCCATCAAAAAAGCCCGGACTCATAGGCACGCTAAGAGGCGCCTTCACCAGGTCCCCGACGCGCCAAGCATCTGCAGACGACGCCGACGACGCATTTTCCCGACCGCAAACCCCAACTGCTATGCCCCAACATACAGCCGCCGACACGACCCCGACCCGGCCCCGAACATACGATCACGTGCCCGCGACCCCCGTCGACTCCGTCATGGAGCAGGCTGCAATGGCACGACCAGTACGACCAACACGGCTATCCCATTGACGACAACGCAGAGCAAGACCGCGGCAGCATTATTTCCGGAATGACCACGCCAGACCAAAAATTCGACGGACAGAAACCAGCAGAGCTCGCCGACCAGGTCAATATCAGTCTGAAAGACGCAGTCGCTGCGTTCAGAATCAGCAAGGAACAATATCAAGTACACCCAACATCGAGTCAAAACACAAGGGAATTAGCGGAGGAAGTCTATCGCCTCACTCACAGCGGAGATACTTGGATGGAAAAAATGGTGGAAAGTGCTGTAGAGGCGGCTAGGTGCGCGACACGCGACTACGACGATCTGAAAGGCATGGTTTCAGGACTTGTCGAACACATCAAAACACTGGAGGATCGACTAAACCACCGCATCGACAACGTACAAATCCAAACACATCAAGGCAATGCCTACCCAAACCATACCACAGCAGGCGACAACGGCAGCGTCCTTTGCCCTCGGACCTCTGATCAACCCAACCCGCAGGAATTTACCAACCACCCGACCGGCACCACCAAAACCAGCAGTAGTCAACCCCGCCGAGGCACACCACCAGTCGCGCCTCATTATCCAGATACTTCCGGACGGAATCAAACCTGCCGACCGCCCCTACCCTCGGAAACTCGTCGACGACATCAACAACTGCCTCGTAGCGGACGGAGTCCAACCCGAGCACCTCATGGTGGTGGCTGTCAAATGGAACAACAACGGAAACTGCATCGTATCGACCCGGTCCGACCAAACAGCGGCCGAGCTGGCAAAGCACGCACCCAGCTTCACTAAACTCATCACGAAAGGGAAGGAAGCCATCGTACGCGAGGACGCGAAGTGGATCAAAATCCAAGTCAATGGAGTCCGAACGGGAGCGTTCGATGACATGCCGGGTGTGTACGCTCCCGAAACCGTCCATGCTGAACTGCTCAAAAGGAACCCGGAATACGCAAGCCTGAAGATTATACAGCCGCCGCGGTGGATGCGCTCACGGGAAGAACTAATGACAACGGGATACTCGTCAATCGTGTTTGCAGTAGAGGATGAGGACTGCTCCGAGAAGTTAAGTCGCTCGCTGCGTTTGGAAGAAACGCATTTCTGCGACGATACGCTGACAGACCCCCGGTAACCCCAGTGCAAGAAGTGCTACAAATTCGGGCACTTCTCGACATCCTGCGAAATACCAACACAAAAGTGCCGCCTATGCGGGGAAGACCACACCGAAACCGAACATCGTGCCAAGTGCACGAAATGCAAAGCGGGAGGCAGAAGCCGATGATGCGATGGACACCGATGTCCCATGCACGCACGACATGCGCTGCATACACTGCAAAGGAAAAGAGGGTCGGGACGCTAACCATCCCTCAGACTCAAGACGATGCCCCGAGCGCCTTGCCAAGTACGGCTCAGCGCGTGCAAACGACCGACCCGCACAACCAGCCCGCACGGCAGACCAAGGCTTGGACCAACTGCGCCGACTCGAAACAGACGGCGACAACACCTGCCTCAGGCTACGATACCAACGCAAAACCGGTTCCAACCGCTGGACTCGGAACCACAGATCGACAGGGTAATCGCGCACGCCGCCAGCTCGGGAAATCTGTCCATCTCAAGGGAACAAGGCCGCCGCCGCCATGCAACATGTCCAGAACCGTGTCAATGGTTGAGCAGACCCAGCCATGTCCCTTCCAACAACGACCTACCAACCGACATACCAATTATACAAAACCGATCCGATGCGGCCAGCTCAATATCAACAAGAAATCTTCTGCCACGCATGCATTTCTGAACGACCGTGTCCGAGACTTTGACATAGTATTTTTACAGGAGCCAAGGCTGGGCAACAATCGGCACTGGACGACGGAGGCGACGCAATAATCGGCCCAATCGGACATGCAGCTTGGACCCCAGTGCTCCCCAAGGAACAATATACAACCGGGCGGTGCGCATCCACGCGTGATGGTGTACTATCAAAGCAGGCCGGACCTTCTCAATCACGCTGCGATCCGACATTGCCCAAGACCTCGATATTCAAGTGATTGACGTCTCGCAGCCGGAGCCCCAACAACCACATTTGTCAATATCTACAACGACCAGAAACAGGACCTACGCCCCGCGGTCGAGCGCCTCAAAGCCCTCAACCTCCCAACCGACCACCCGGTCATCCTGTTAGGTGACACCAACCTCCACCACGAGCTCCGGTCGTGCATCGGAGTACACGGAAACACGCGGTCGAGGGACTTCGTAGATTGGAGCGTCGAGAAAGGATATGCGCTGCTCAACAAAAAAGGAGAAGTGACTTACATTCCGCACGATCGTAGCCGTTCACCGTCGGGTTATAGATTTGACCCTCGTCAATGCCGCCGCAATTAACAACGACAGAGTCAAAGATTGGACCATCGACGGCTCCATGTCGTATGGCTCAGACCACAAGGGTATCCGATGGACGGTGGACTACGGGACGGACCGAAATCGACAATACAGCCGGCGCAAAATACAGTCTGAAGGAGGTGGACCCTGCCGACTGGAGCAAGGCATTCCGACAAACGCTAGAGACTCACCGACCGCATATCGCCCCGATTCATGGACGAGCAGCAACCGGTCTCCAACGACCAGCTTTGAAGCAGCTGCGAGAGCCCTCACCAGTGCCATGCGCCGAAGCTACGGAGCAAGTAGGTAAGGTACGGACGGCCAGCTCCAACGCCAAACGCAGGCCGCCGACAAACTCAAGTCGGCCCAGACGGAACAAAATGATTTCGAAACACGATTTGGGACCAGATGTCAAGCGCTTCGCGGCAAGGTCAAGAAAGCTGCAAATTTTTTCAAGGGCCTGTGTAAAGCCACAAAAGCGAAGTGGGCAATCGGGAAACTTGAGGAGGCGCAGACCGAGGACATTTGGGGTTTCCGAAAGTGGTCCAACGGTGCGCGGAACTATCCCACCCCCGCCATTAATCGCAGAAACGGCCAATCCCCCGCAATATCCCACCACGACAAATGCGAAGCTCTCCGCGCGGAGCTCTTCCAACCCCCTCCGCCTCTAGCGGAGGATTTCGAGCCAGATCTATCAAACCGCCAACCAGACGACTTCGACTTCACCGACATTACCGTGACTGAGGTGCGCGAGGCCATTTGGGAGTCCAGCGCCAATACCACACCGGGAGACAGTGACGTGTCTTACGGGGTCATTCGCTGGGCGTGGCAAGATGCCCGTGCGGAAGATCCATATGCTGCTGAGGAGATGCCTCCGAAACGGCTTCCATCCACGAGAATGGCGGAAGGCGATTGCGATAGCACTCGGGAAACCACGGAAACCCGACTACTCCAATCCGAGAGCTTACCGACTCATCCAACTCCTCGAGTGCATGGGAAAAATCCTGGAGAAGATTGTTGCACGACGCCTTTCGTTCTTAGCCGGTCGCCACAACCTAATCCCGGGCACGCAATTCGGAGGTTGTGCAAACACATCCACCTCGGATGCGATCCTAACATTCACGAATGATGTTCAAGCGGCATGGAACAACGGTAAAGTTGTATCTGCGTTGACGTTCGATATCAAAGGGTACTTTGACTTCGTAAATCACCAGCGCCTGCTATGCGAACTCCGCCGCAAGCGCATCCCACTTGAATATGTACAATGGGTCGCCTCGTTTCCTTGAAGACCGTCAGGCGGCAGTCTGCATTGATGGAAAGCGCGGGCAAATGAAACAAGTCGAAAAATGGGATTCCACAGGGGTCCCCAGTCTCGCCTATCCTCGCGGCCTTCTACAGCGCAGAACTGCTGGAATTGTTCAAGCCAAAACGGAACCCGGCGAGTACTTTTCCCGCCCCCGATGATCACACTGAAGTTGCCCTTATCATGTACGTGGACGACGGGAAAATATATGTCGCGTCTGAATCACTGAGACCAATATCCGCCTACTCCGGAAGGCGTACATCAAGATCCGCACGACTCTGGGCAACTGGGGACTCGCGATCGACGACGCCAAACGTGAATTGATGCATTACACGGGTCGCAAGAAGGGTAAAAACAAACACCCTTCGCCAATCCCGCTATCCGCCTTCCGAACGCTGATGCCTCCGAGACCACCATTGTCGCCTTCGACACAATTAAATGGCTGGGCATACACCTCGACAAACAACTCAATTTCAATCACCATGTCAAGACGATGGCAGCTCGGGCGGAAATTACGGTGAACGGGATCTCGAGGCTATCGAATACAGTCAGAGGCCTTTCACAAGCCCACCTCCGCCATCTATACAAGGCATGTGTTGTCCCAATTCTATCTTACGCTGGCTCGGCGTGGTGGACCGGGAAAGAAGGATCACGAGAAACAGCTTGAAAGGGATTCAACGTCGAGCACTGCGGCTCATCTGCGCAGCGTTCAGAACCTCGCCATCAACGCATTGGAGATTGAGGCATCGATCCCACCCATACGCCTGGCAATGGATGAAGGGAATAGACGAGCGGCGATCCGCTTCAACAAGCTGAGTAAAAACAGCCCTGTCATACAACGACTACCTGATGTCTGGCGGGGAGGACGAGCCCCTTCCGTCCCACCACCACTCCCAGTACGCCCGAAAAACTCACAGAGCAAAGTGAACATGCGCAAGTCCACGCAACTTCAAAGAGTGGCTGAATTGACATCGGCAAATGATGAACGGATCTTCCCGTACCTCACGGAACCATGGCGGCGCATGAAGGAGGATTTTGGGGGTCGGTTGCGTGTGTCGGGAACGGCGGGGCAGGAGAAGGAGGAAGCGGCGAAAGCACACAAACAAAAGATAAGCAAATTCAGTTCTTCCCCTCATCACCTCCTGGTCTATTCCGACGGCTCGCAACGCGCGGTACACCGTGTGCGCAGGGTGGGAGCAGGAGCCGTCATCTACCATGAGAATAAAGAAGTCTTTGCAAAAAGCTTTGGCCTGGGCAGCCGAGCCGAGGTGTACGACGGCGAAATTACAGGCTTACTGTTTGGAGCGGCAAAAGCCATCTCCATCGCCGCCACCGATCCGCAGATAAAAGAGATTCACTTCTTCGCAGATAACGTGTCCGCTGACAACACCATCTGTGACCCCAAACCCAGAGCAGGCCAACTTTCCGCGCATGTATTCCACAAAAGAATCTGTGCCTTCCTCGACGCAGAACCAGAACATAAAGTCGAGATTGGGTGGTCGCCAGGCCACTGCGACATCGACGGGAACGAGCGAGCAGACGTGCTGGCGAAAATCGGAACGGAACTCGCGGCGCCACCAGGAGTAACCCGCTCGCATGCGCTCAGGAAATCAAAAGAAAAAGTCCACCGGTCCTGGGTCAAGGAATGGAAGTCCGCACAGAAGACGGGGAGCTATGCCATGGCAAACCGCCTCCCCCCTTCCCTAAAACCGACCCCACATTTCACGTCGTTGTCGAGAGAAGTCTTTGGGCGGGTTACACAGTGCCGAGTCGGACACTGCTTCTCAGGCGAGTATTACAGCCGCTTCGTACCATCTGAGGACGTTGACTGCCCTGTGGAGAACCTTTCCAGTCGCGCGAACATCTGCTTCGCGAGTGTCCTCGCTATGAGGACCAACGGTACATCCTCAAAAAGTCTCGAGGGACATATCCCTGCCCGAAATACTGGGCACAAAAGACGGAATTACAGCACTAGCTGAATTCTTGGAGGTGTCCGGCGCATTCACGAAAACGGGCCTACCCCGCATGCCCCAAGAACTCCCCATTTACGAAGACGAACCGGAACCTCCAGACGACTTGTCTGATGTAGAAGACATGGGCTGAGCGCGAGGGCCGCGCGCAACACAGCCATGGAGTCGACATCGGAACACCCTCCCGACACCATCTCTGCACACCCGTCCCACCCTATACCCTTCCCTTTCTTGTACATATCTTCCACACATGCGCTATGGTCTTATGGTGTATGTTTCCGCTAATACCCCCGAAACCCCAAACTTAACCCACACCCTCACACGTTGCCCACACGACTATACTACACCTCCATCGAAACACTTCCATTGCACCACCAACAACTTTATTATCGCCTCCGGGCACCGCGTCTTAGTAGATTGTGTACTTGTTGCGGTATAAAAATGCAGAGACAAAAAAAAGTCGGTGTCATGTCGCTGTCA